>CAWUFW010001731.1:2370000-2627732 GCA_963921515.1 Calotriton arnoldi
GGTGCTCATGTAAAGCACTTCAAGTTTAGCAATTCAGAATTGCAAAAAAATAAAAGTTACATAAAAACAGTGAACTGCTGCAGAGTTACGATTTTTTTTTTCCATTCTGAGTGTGGGGGGGAAAATGGAGAGCCCTATAGGGACCCGTCTCTGCCCCTGCTTTTAAGAACTGCTGGTGCTGAGCACCAGCAGGACCGGCCCACTTAAAGCCCTGCTATTATGGCATTATTCAGGGGTCAAGGATGGAGGAAATAAATAATGTGCTGATCCTGCAACAAACTTCCAGTCTTATGATTAGGTTTGCCAGCTCATTATTTTGATGTCCCAGACCGTACAAAAATAAGCAGTCACCTTAAGCCTTATTTTCAGCACTTTATCTGTGCATACTTCGAACAGCAAATATAAATAGAAAGCACTTTTAATTGTGTTCTAGGGCTGCCTGAATGATCCATGACTGATAATTAAAGGGAACAAAGACAGAGAAGTCACATTAAAATGAATACATACTTATTTTATTTATAACTCTATTTAGTGTCAAGGCGAGGTCTTTGCAGGGTCTTTAAACACCAAATGGCTGGCATTTTTCTTTTGACAACCCTACTTTATATTCCTTTTCATGAAATGCATTCTCACACTACAGCAGTATATGTAAAATACATATGTAAGGCAGAGTGGGGGCCCAGGGGGTACTGGAACAAAAACAAAAATAAGCCTCGGTAAACAGTCTACAAAGGTATGTAAATATGCAAATGGTCTTAAAAGACCTGTGAAAAACTCGGGCGTGCCGAAGATAAGACTCCAGACACTGCCTAGCCGAGCCCAAGGCAGCTATGGGTGTTGCGCGCCTGGGACTGATCAGCCATTTGTTTTGAATGACCATTTTTGGGGTTTTCCTTTAAAAATATTCTCGGTTTCTAGGTAACTTTTCTGCAGTGGTTTTACTGTAAATTTTGTTTAACGTGTTTTTTCTTGCAGTATGCTCACTGTATTGATTTTATTATTAATAATGCATTTAAATGTTTTTATCTGTGTCTCAATCTTGTTATATTTATGCTCATGCTGTGGGGGGGGGGTGCTAGCGAGTAATATAGAGAGCTGGCCCATTCAGGGCCTTCCTGAACCAGTAATAATCCTGCATTACCTTCGGCTGGAAAAGCCAGCAAAGCGTGCCATGTGGGCCCCGAATCCTGGTCAGGTGGAGATATACAAGGCTGTGGGGCTCCGCGATCCCTCTTGTTGCACGGAGGCAATTGCTGCAGTATGGAGGCTCCAATTCGCTGCCCAGGATATCGGCCATCTCGTGGTGCTGATCCGATCCCCGGAGGCGGGCTGTAGAGCTAGGGGTCAGAGACCCTGACCAGCGTTATCCTCAGTTTGGCCTCAGTGTGGCCCCACTGCTGCGGGAAATGTTCTGACTGCATCGGAGAGCTCCAGATCACCACATCCAACTGCTGCTCTGGTCGCACTGAGGATCCTACATCACTGCACCACCTTTCGCCAGGGGCCCAACTGCATGGGGTGGAACAAGAGACTGCCACGGCCCTGGTAGGAAGTGTCGGGACCTGCCTGCCGGGGGGGGGGGAGGTGCGGCAAAGTACATACCAGCGTGATGTGGGGTTATCGAGGGGGGCTGCGGATGACTCATACCTTGATGGGCTGCGACCTGAGGATTGGAGTGGACAGCTGGTAAGGACTCTTTCTGTTTGCCAGCTGGTGAATTCAGTTCCTGGCTTTCCCCCTGTCCAAGTGCCCATAGTGTCCTCTTCTACTCGACTCTGCAAGGATGTGAGTGGTGACTCTGATGACAGGAAAGGCGCTGGGACAGTGGAGCATTAAATAGAGAACCACACTTTTGTGGGCTGACACATATCTAGGCAGTGGATGCTGAAGTGCATACGGCCCCTCGCCCCACAGTTTGTTCATCGATGCCTGGGTCCTTCCCCCTGTGGGCATGGTTCAGCCTAAACCTGGTAGAGTAAGAGCTGGTTCGTCTTCTCCCGCCACCATCACTCATTCTTCGGACGGCCGTGATCTCATTGCTATAATGCACCTACAACAGAAAAAGTGACGTTGGACACTATATTTAAGCATGTTATGGTCACTAGAAAGGCCCTCAGATCCAAACTTGACTCAGTGGCTACATGCTGATCACAGCAAATTGGACACAACCAAAGCCACTGTTGCTGAACCCTTGCCTGAGTTTGCACTGAAAGCTTCATCTGCTGAATCGCTTGAGAGGGTCCATTTCTTAGAACAAAGTGCTGAGGATGCTGAGGATGGGACGCGCAGAAGCAACTTGTGCTTTGTAGAGATCCCAGAAGAGAGTGATGGCCCGGATCCTGAGACATATGGTTTTTGTTGTCAAAAGTGCTCATAGAATCTGGAATCACCCACCGAAACCAGGGGAGCCACCCAGAACTTTCAGAATGAAGCTTCTCCATTTTAAGGTTCAGGATGCTGTCCTGCGGAAGGCAAGTGTAAAAAAGCGTATTCCTTTCAAAAACTCCTGGGTCATGCGGCAATCCAACAGCTCATCTCCTTCCTAGCCGTTAAGGTCAAGCTCCTCAAACTGGCCATACCGCACTTTACTGTTCCCAGGAACCCTGAAACTTATAGTGAACGGTCAGCCTTTGTTCTTCACAGACCCCAGAGTAGAGCGGGATTCGGTGGAAATGAGGTCGGCTACAAAAAATTCACATGCAGAATATGACCTGAGGCCAAGGGGCTCATGCAGATAAACCAGGGTTCGACGACAGCCTGAGGCCGCTCCACTCCCTCACGGGTTGCAGAGGGCAAAGATGGAAAGCTTGCTGCTGCGGCAACCATGTCGCAGTCGATGCATGACTTGGCTGAGGAGGACAATGGTGACGAACCCAGCGACGATGAGGGGGCCTCTTATGCTGATCTACTAAGTCGGGGGGTTACAATGCCCTGCCTCACACCGAGGCTTGCTGATGACTTATGATTTGATATCACCACAGCTTGCATGGTCTTGCCATACTGTTTATCATGTTGTTGCTCTCCCTGCCACATGCGAAAGGTAGTAGCCCTGAAAGCTGTGTGTTTTTGTATATCTTTTTTTCCCCCCCAAGTTCAGAAGCTGCCTTAGACGGAGACTTCTTCAGAATCCAGGTGGCTCTGACACGTTAGCTTATGCTATTTTTCCTCCATCATGGCACACATTTGGTTGCTTCTTGTTTGCCTGTTAGGCTCTGCATGGCCCCACATGATGCAGATCGATCAGTTTATTTTGCTGGCATTGGATATAGGGCAGTTCTACATCCAGTCCGAGGAGGGGAATTGCAGTATGGCCTTGTTGGGGTATTGGACACATTCAAATTCTTTCTTAGGAATTCCCAAAGGTCACCTGCATCTCTTTGTGCACTGCAAATCACAACATGGATGACCGGGTCATGAACTTAGGGGGCTCCCCTGGGGCAACGCTCACACAATCCATGTCTTGAAGGGTTGGCCATGCTACACTCACATGCTAGTCCAGGGGCTCGAACCACAATCAGTTCCACATTCATCACCTGGAACATACGGGCCCTGGGAATCCAACCAAGAGGCACACTCTTGCAGGAGACGCATCTTACTCTAACGAAAGGGAAGAGGCTACAACAGTGGTGGTGAGGGCAAGTACATGGGACTGCCTTTTCAGCTTATGCCTAAGGAGTGGTGGTTTGGATTCGCCTAGGGGCCACTTATCAGGGTAAAGACTATGGGGTGGACTAGGATGGATACTATGTGTGCTAATATTGCAGACTATACAAAGAAGAACTACACATAATTGGCCTCTAGGCTCCCAAATCAGGACTGTTGTCTTTTCTGGACCACGTTGGTCACCTGCACGACTAGTGCCCTCAAAATCCACTCAGAGAGGGAGAAGACTTTAATGCCATCACTGACATGGAGCTGGATAGATCACACCCACCTATTCATGGAGTTGCACTTGTGAAAATAGCAGTTGACTGATCATCATGGGCCAAAAGAAGGGATTAGATAGAGTGTGGGAAGGCACTATACCCATTGCAACGGGAATTGCCTGGATACCTATATGGAGGTTGCACAGACCTATGTTAGCAGACACTTTGTTCAGGCATACACTGGGGGAGGAGATTGAGCACTTCTTTAAAACATACTAGGGTAGCATACCCAACACCCCCTTTTAATTTCGGATACTTTCAAAATCTATATAAGAGGGACATATTTGAAAAATAAGGTTTGCGTCCTGAAAGTCTTGGAAGCACAACTTACAGTCCTTAAAAGGGAGATGTTTACTAAGGAACAAGCACTGCCATCTCAGCCAGACTCATCGAATAAGTTGACGCAAATGCGGCACCCTCACAAAAGATTAGTGACAGGCTATGTCTCTATGAATATCAAGACTATCTGGCTCGTTGGCACACCAAAAGAGATAAGACGGGAAGACTAGTGGCCCGGGCCAAGATGTTGCATATGGTCATTCAGGCCTTGTGCGAAACTAAAAGCCTGGTCACCTACACCATGAAAGGCATAAACAACACTTTTGCCAACTATTATTGGAGCCTATACTCCAATCGGGCAACACAAACCTCTTTGCAGATACAGGGCTACCTGTATAGGGCATCCCTGACTCGCCTGACAAACGAGCAGCATGCTGAGCTTGAGGCTCCTCTACACCCTGAAATGATTGCCCTGGCTTTATCAACACTCCATACTGGCAAGGCCCCGGGCAGCGATGGTCTGTCCTTGGTGTTCTATGAAACGTTCCAGGGTCAGTTGATCACACAGGTACTGAGTCTGCATAAAGAGACATACAGCATATGGCAATTACCCCCAACCGCGAAAGACGCCATTGTGGTCGTGCTTCCAAAAGTGGGACTCGACTCACTGAAGGTAGGATCTTACTGACCCCTTTCACTTCTCAATCTTGACTGCAAGATCTTGGGTAAGGATCCTAGCCAGATGTGACCTGAAGGGATTGCCCCGCCTAGCTTACGAAGCCCAGAACTGGTTTGTCCTGAGCTGGAGTATGGTCCCGAATGTCAAAGCATCTTTTCCATGTCTTAAGCACCACTACCGCAGACTCAAATGAGTCGGCAACGGCCTCCATAGACATGGAGAAGACTTTTTGATTTGTTGGAATGGAGCTTTCTCTGGGCATCTTGGCATGTAATGGGGTTTGGTAGTATCATTATCAGATGTATTCAGTTGCTATATTAGGACCCCACGGCCTGTGTCCGAACAGGGAGTGTGATCTCAAAAGCCTAGCCTGTGCAGAAGGGGACGCGTCAGGGATGTCCCCTCTTCCCGGTATTGTTCTTACTGTCCATGTGGCCTTTAGCACAGTATATCCGTCACCGGACCTTAGGTTTGGGATCTCTATGTTTGGCCGCACTCACGTCATATCGTTGTACTCAGACATTTTACTATATATGCAAGACTACTCATTTGGGTTACCAATACTATTAGCCGAGCTACAATGATCTTGGACGTGTTCTGGCGTACAGGTGAATGTGGGCAAGTAGTGCCTCTTTCTATGCACAGAGAAGGGAACCAGTTGATTTAGTGTCCCAAGGGTACATGGGCTTCCAATTAAATGCACTACGTTCAAATACCTGAGTGTTTACAAGGGTAATCTTGAGAGCACCCTGATGGCAGCAAGAGCCGCCGTCAGCTTCTGGCACATGCCTCCATTGTCTATAATGGGCAGGGTGGCTTTAGCCAAAAAGGTGTTGTTGCCTCGTTGCATTAGACACTTTATATTTCCCATTCGACGGCTGTGGTCTAGGAGTTCCAGACTTTGAATCTTACTATTTAGCCGTCCAACTCCAGAGTGTGGATGTGTGGCTTTTGATCACGGGAATTTAAAGGTGGGGATGGCCCATATGCAACTGGGGAATACATGCTAGACAAGCAGAGCTACAACAAATGAGGTTCCATATTACTGTGTGCGGCAAGATACAACTGGTGCCACTATCTGGGCCAACACTCGGATTTAACCCTGCATGCCCAGGAGGTATCGCTGTGGTCATTTCCCTGCTTCTTCCGAGAGACATTAGTACATGCCCCTGGTTTTGGGCGGGAATAACTACACTGGGAGCCCTATATGATGCAGGCCACCTTATGCTCTTTGCTGAACTCCAACAGGCATCCACCCTCCCCTCAGGGCAGTTCCTAATGCATACTGCACTAGTATGGGCTGTCACACTCACTTGGGGAGGGAGGAAAGAGCCATCATTTAATGCGTTCCCCCTGGTGCAGTGGACACAGGGGAATAGTAGACATTTCAATATGTCGGTCTATCAAGCCATCAGAGCCACCAGACTCAAACCATTGACATCGCTAAGAACCAAATGGAGCAACGATTTGGGTGGTTTTATTGCAGACACACAATGGAATTGGACTTTATGTTATGTACCGCACAACCCGATAAATGCCCGACTTAAACTCATCTAATTCAATTACTTTCACAGTACATATCTTAAGCAAGAGTGTCTTCAAGTTATATATCCCCAGACGCCTATGATGTGCCACCGATGTAACCAGAAAGGAGCTACATCTGGGCATACAAACTGATTCTGCAGTATCATTGGGCCTTGGTGGGAGGCTCTTATAGCACAGCTCTCGGAATGGACCAAGAGACGTGGCCTATGTCAACCTAAAATCTGCCTCTTGGGCCTTATAACAAGATCTAAGATGTGCAGATCGACTGCCAAGTTAATAGACTTGGCCCTTGTCCTTGCCAAGTGACACACTTCTTCCACTCCTGATTTGGAGCACTGGTGCCGTGATCTAAATGAATGCGCTAAGGCTGAGTCTGTAGTGTCTTTGCACTAACTCTATGATTGACCTCTAGCTACAGCTGGAACCACTCAAATGCATTCTTGACTCTAGCAGTATGATATTTGTTAGACCTGGTACCATTGGCATGGGTCCCCCTTCCATTTTTTTGCGCTATGCCTCCTCTGTTACTTACCTGTTTTTGCTGGATTAGATGCTTTGGGCACTTTGCCACTGCTGATCAGTGCCAAAGTGCAAGTGCTCCCTATGATAAATTGATGTATGGATTAGTGACTCCATGTTTGGCCTATTTGATTCACTGTCAGACCCTAGTACAGTGCACTGGTTGTGCTTGTGATTCAAATGCTGCTGGTGGGCTTGCAGTACTGGTTGTGCCACCCACAGGAGCAGCTTGTAAAGTGTGTCTCAGGCCTGCCATTGCAGAGCCTGTGCGCAGTCTGGTACTGCCATGTCGACTTGGTAAGTGCACCCACTTACCAGTCCCCAAACCTTCCCTTTCCTGCATATTAGTCACCCCTAAGGTAGGCCCTAGGGCAGGGTGCATTGTATGTGTAAGGTAGGACATGCCCTGGTGTGTGTGGCATGTCCTGATAGTGAATTACAGCCAATTTCGTTTTCACTATTGCAAGGCTACCTGTCCCCATAGGCCAGAATGGGCAGTTTGATTATAACATCTTATAATCCTAACTGACCCAGGAACATGGTAGAAAAACGAATTTAGTATGCCTGAACTCAGAGTGATAAAATACATCTTTTAGTGAAGTTGGTTTTAACATTCTGTGTTTGAAAATACCACTTTTAGAAAGTAGGCATTTTCTTGCCTAAACCATCCAGCCTGCCTCTGCTAGCTTCTGTATTGTGTGTCTGGGTTTGTGAGTGACAGGGGCTGGGGGACTCCAGGAGACAGGGTGAGTCAGCACAGGGCTGAATAGACCTATCTGCATGTAGAGTGGTGGGAGGAGTGGCACCTGGGTCTGAATAGGGCTGTGGCTGCCTTCCACAATGCTGGCTCCACCTCCTGTGGTGTGTCTGATGACCCTGGCCCACACTGACAAAGAGAGAAGGTGTGCCCTGGTAGAATGCACCCAGAACTGGTTTGGACTAGGTACAGGACCCTCTGCCTTCAGAGGACAAAGGATTTATGGGTATAAATACTGGGGCCCTGACCCCAAGATTTTAGATCACTTCTGGAACAAACAAGACGAACCTTTGCTGAGGAGAGGAACCAGAGAAGCTGAAGGAGGAGACTATCCCTATGCTGTGTGCTGTTTGAGGGATTGGCCTGCAGTGGTTGCCTGATTGCCAAAGAAAGGAACTTTGTGCTACTTTCATCATCTTGCAGAACATCTCCAAGGGCTTGAAGATTGAGCTTGCCTCCTGCTGAAGTCTCAGGGACACAAGACTTCACCAACCAGCTCCCCTGAATTCCCTTGCTGGGAATTTGAAGTGCCTGCTGTTGTGTTGGGCCTTCTGAGAGACTGCGTGTCGCTGGGAGCTGGAAGCGCGACTCACGAGGGAGAAGCGTGTCGCCGCCGCAGCCGCTGTCGTCGCATCGCCGAGAAAGCGTGCCGCCGCTGTCGCCATCGCATCGCCGAAGCGCCTCGCATCACCGGAGAAGAGTGTCGCCGTCGCATCAGACGCCTTTGCATCATCAGAGAAGCGTTTTGCAGGGCCTGTCGCGGCTCAGAATATATCACCGAGTCGCCGCACGGCCGTCGGGCGTGCACTCATCGCTCCCTGAGTGTCGCATCGAGAGGAAGACGCCATTTTGTTTCATTGCACCGGGTCGTCATCGCATCGCGGCGCTGCGGGTAGCATCGCCACAGAAGCGCAGTAAGAAACAGACGCATCACCTCCCCACGCGGTGAAGAACCGACGCATCACCTCCTCTCCGGTAAGGAACCGACACATCACCGTCCCCTACGCAGCAGTAGGGAACCGACGCATCACCTCCCCCGGAGCAAGGAACCGACGCATCACCTTTCTAGCGTGTAAGGAACCGACGCATCACCTTCCCTGCAACTCTTTTGTTTGTATCGCGTTACGCATCCAAAGGTACATTGAACATTGAGTGTCGCATTTACCATCTTTATTGAACTGAACTAT
This sequence comes from Calotriton arnoldi, assembly GCA_963921515.1. Classification (NCBI taxonomy): domain Eukaryota; kingdom Metazoa; phylum Chordata; class Amphibia; order Caudata; family Salamandridae; genus Calotriton; species Calotriton arnoldi. Next base: position 2,378,893 of record CAWUFW010001731.1, read on the forward strand.
TTTCTACCATTGACAGTCATATTTTTCATATTGTATTGTGGATTTTTGTCGTTTTGGGTCTTGTGTTAAGTCTATATAAAAATACTTATTTTTATAATACAACCTGTGTGGTGTCCATCTGTAGTGTTGTCACTGGGTTACTGTATGTGTTCACAAATGCTTTACACACTGCCTCTGAGATAAGCCTGCCTGCTCGTGCCAAGCTACCAAGGGGGTGAGCAGGGGTTATTTTAGTAGTGTATCCCCCTTACCCTGACTAGAAGCAAGAGTCCCTATTTGGACAAAGGTACCTACCTCTGCCAACTAGAGACCCCCAGTTCTAACAATATTGATTGTCTTTTCACTTGCAGTTTTTGGTGCTACAACTTTAGGGAACAGTCTTTGTGCATTTAAAGGCAGGTGATGATTTGGAGGGCTGAGGAGTTATGTTATGTTATGTTAATGACATTTATAAAGCGCGTCGATTACCCGGAGGTGTCCTGGCGCTAATGGAGTGAGTTCAGAAGGGAGATTCAGTTGAGAAAAGAAAGAATAAGCTAAATAAAAAAGGCAACAATAGTCTAATGGATATTTAATGGATTTCGTTTTTGAAAGACTTTTAATAGACCTTGAAACAACCTGTCCTTAGGTGAAACTAGTTCAGCTATAAAAACATCAACTAGGAGGGGTGCGGCCAAGATGGCGACAGACCCAGTCACTTAATACCCTCCAAGCCCTGTAGTTATCCGTGTTCATGGACTTGCTCGGACTGACACTCGTTGAGACTGGTAAGCACACAGCGAGGCTGGTGAGCATGCCCAGAGAAGAGTGAGGGCCAATCAGAATGTTGCAGCCACGTATGCTGCCACTGAGGAGGTCTTTGCTCTAGTGTTGTGAGCAATGAGGAGAGAGACAGCCCAGTGCGAGTGCCACTGGAACGAGGAGTGCATGGGTTGCACTTGAAAGACCCCCTAAGCTCAGTAAACGTAACCAGTGTGTGTGGGGGTGGTTCTGGGTCTTTTTCAAGGGGCACGGATTGAGAAGCTGTGCCCCATGGTGTGGCCATGGTGACCCTGACGCACCAGCAGATGTGGAGGAAGTTGTTATTGAGTCACAGGACTTACTCGGTGGCTTGGAACTTACAAGCAGCACCTGTGATGTGAGGAGGGTACCAGGTGTCTCTGGGGAGGTTAAGACATTTCCAGCAGCATTGACACATGGCAGCCCCTACTGGAAGCGGTCCCTGAAGGGGCCTTATGATTTGAAATGTTTTAAAAATAAGAACATGCTGTGCCCCATGGTGCAGCCACAACAGCCTTAGTACACCGGCGGAGCCTGAGGGAGACGCTGCTGCGTCATAGGACTCACACGCAGTTTAGATCAATCATCCTGACAGCTTCTGTGAGGAGAGAAGAGGATGATACCAGGGGCCCCTGGTGAGGTCAGGACATATTCAATGCAATTGTTGTGTGGCGGCCCCCTTTGGAGGGGGTCCATGAAGGGGCCTTGTGAATTGGTCTGTAAAAGAAACACACTGCACCCTGCGGTGCGTTTGCAGCGGGCTTGGTACACCGGCAAAACCTGGGGAAAATGCTCCTGCACCCTCCTTAAGATCAGAAATTACGACATAGAAGGGCATTCCAGACACAACAACATTAGGATTAATGGCTTTCCTGAACTAGCAGAAGGTCCCAGCATGGAACTTTTCCTGTAGAATTTCTACTCAATACAGTTATCAGGTAAACGCCCACACTTTCTCTCCATCACGAGAGCGCACAAAGTGCCAAGGCACCTGATCCTCCCAGGTGCACAACCGAGACAAGTGATAGCTTGTCTCTTTAACTATTGAGAGAGGGACCTCACTGTTCAGCTCACAAGAAGTAAGGGTCCCTGGCAGTTCAAAGGAAGCTCAGTCACCATCGTCCAAGACTATACGAAGGAGGTCCAGCGTAGGAGAAGCACTAATGTGGGGGTTAAGAAGCAGCTAAGGCAAATGGAACTGAAATATGCATTCAGGTATCCAGCCAAGTTGAGGGTCATTGCTGACAGTCAGCCTCTTTTCTTCATGACTCCATATGACGTATTAGGCTCCAGACTAAAGTTGGAAAAAGGTACCACGTGAGGAGTATGGCTCGAATGATGGCTGGACCAAACTGCAATCTCAAAGGCGGAGGTCCAAGAGATCGAGAGGGAGACTCCCAAGGAAACAGACAGCTAAAGAAAGAGCCCAAGTGGTAGTGGAGGCTCTGACCCATGGTCAGCACTGTGGAAAAGCCAACACACTGGAACTGGAACAGGACAGCACGACAGGAATGGGCGAGGAGGGCTCTTATAGAGGATCAGTTCAAGGCTACTTGCTGCTAAAACAGTAAGGGTGCCTACACCGAGATAGACTTTTCACCATGTACAACACCCCTTTTATTCCTAAAGAAAAAACACAGGAGACCTGTTTGTATCTGTATTGTTTCATTGTTTATAGTTACTGATTGGCAAGGGTCTGGTTGTTGCTTAGCCCTGGGTGTTGGAGTTGCAAAAGTTATGATTATTTTTTTCTTTATTTGTTTTCTTTTCTTTTATATGGCTAATCATCATGGTCAGACTTGACCACTGAACACACACACCACACCCGCTTTCCCATTGGAGCTTATGGTCTGAAAGTGGGCCCCTGTGACCTTGCGTTTGGAGAGTGCAATCTTAAATAATGGAAATGAGGTAGTGGACAATACCTGCGTATAATGTGATGATGTGATAAGTGCAGGAAGTGGCTATGCCTGTCAAGCACCATCAAATGTATACATACCTGAAACACATTCATGCACACATATAGGAGATGCACATGAATAGAGTACGCTTTCAAAAACTTGCGAAGACGTGGAAGTGCCAAGTGATAGGTACTACATACTCTGCCTACACCAGAGGAGTACTGGTGTGGATATCTACAGACACACCATTCCTGATTCACTCTAAGCAGGTGGAAGGTACGTTGTGATAGAAGGTCTGCTCGAGGGAAACACTTGGTCCCGATTGTGATCTATCCCCCCAACAGTACTCAGGCTGCCTTTCTGGACTCGCTCATGCTGCCCCTGATAATTGACCTGCAGGCACCTCCTTTCTGATGTAGGGACTTTAACTATGTCCTGGAACTAGACATATATAGGTCCCCGGTATCCCTTCCCAGAACTCAGTGCACAAGTAGCGACACACATCCAGGGATGGGTGCAATGCCTGGTGGAATGCACACCCACATAACAGAGAGTACTCTTATTACTCTACAATACATCAACTCCACACACGACCTCTTCTTACACAATCCCTTGATGGGTGACAGGGTGCAGGACACTGAATATCTTGGTCGCATATGGTCAAACAATAATCCCTTAGGATGGTGTTTGGATGGGGGTGGGGATGGGACGTGGCATGCCCAGACCACAGATACCTTCATGGAGATACCCTGGAACACACAGGGCAAGGCTCTAACAGACTATTTCGCCAAAAACAAGGGAACTGCATGGTATGCAGTGACAACATGGGTTGCCTTCAAGGTGGTATTGCATGGGATTTGCATAAAAAAATACTTATGGAGTTATATTAGGGCAATCTAAAGACTTATTGGCCACAAAAGATGCGATACGCAGTGAGAAATTTAGGCTTACCCAAGGGCGTGCAGGCCCTCAGGAACTCAGGGGTCTCAGAAAGAAACATAAAAACTTGGTTGACAGGCTGGGAAAGGTTGACTACAAAGCACTACAGAGCATACAAGGCACCATAACATGCTGAGGTGGATAGATCCAGAAGGCTGTTGGCTTGGCTGCTGAGAGCAGAGTCGGAAAGAAAACCAAGCAAAGCTATTAAATCCCAAGTGACGTAGTGGATGACACTCAAGCTGAAAAACAGTCCGAATTAACAGCTTACTACTGTACATCGCACCTCCAGAACATGATTAGGGAAGGCTTCGGGCATATCTCGAGAGCATAAGTATGCCATGGGCCAACCCCTCTCCAGAGGTCCTTGCTGGAGGAACCACTGACTGTGGACAATGTCACAAAACTCCTGGTATGGACAATTTCCAGTATGAATTCTACCTAATTCTTCCTAGACTCCTCAATTGTTCATAGCCTCTAAACAGCTGGGTACCTTGCTAGGTTCGGTACATGAGGCTCTTATAGTGGTCCTCCCAAAACTGGGCAGATATTCGATCATACGTTCCCTTGGCAATGCTAAACCTGGACTATCATATCTTTGGGAGAACATTCGCAAACAGACTCCTCACAGTGGTAACCTCATTAGTGCACTGTGACCAGAATGACCTTATGCCACAAAGAAGCATGTTCCTCAACTTGCATCATCTGTTCAACTAGACAACACCCAAGAAAATACCACAGGCATATGGCACTTTCTCTTGACACCCTTGTGCGGCCTTACCTAGTGCTAGCTCTACAAACCCTGGGGATAGCTCCTTATTACTGGCAACAGCATCAGTTACAGTACATGAAACCGATGGTAAGGCTGCAAACAGGCCAGGTGATATCTGAACAGTTTCCAACTGGTAGGGACAGTAGGAAGGGGTGCCCTCTTTTGACCCTTATCTTTGCCATTGCCATGGAACTACTGAAGTGCCTTTTGCACCATAGATATGCCTTGGAGACAGCTGGCAGATTGTCTCTCTGTATGCAGACAATGCCCTTATTTTCCTTCAGAAGGGCCTGGAGGCAAGCCCGGAGTTGATATACATTTTAAATGACTTCGGAGATAATTCCTGGTTGAGGATTAACTGGAGTAAATATTGTCTGTTTCCCCTCCAGCCATAGCCAGAGGAGGAGCATGCTGTGCTTCCATTAGGATAGATAAATTAGTCCTTTGAGTACCTGGGGGTGAACATGTACCAGTCCGATGCTGATCTCATAGAAGGGTACCTGGGCAAATTTGTCACGTGATGGACCAGTCCATAAAATTCTGGCTGTCACTACCGCTGACCCCGAGGGAAGGATAGTGATATTCAAAATGCTGGTTACTTTACTTTTTCTCAACTCCCCTTGTCAAACTGTCCAAGAGGTTTTTTGCAGACTTACCTAATATTGTATCTGAACTGATATGGGGAACAGGCAAGAAACAAGTAGCACTGCGCTAATTGCAGAACCCAATCGATGCAGGAAGGCTCCCAGCTACGAATTATGCTATGCAGCGTCCCAATTGCAGTGGATGCCTAGATGGCTAAATGTAGAACTGGACCCAGAGGTGAAAAGTGCATTTGGGACGCTACAGATACTGGAGATATTACATTGGTTGATGAGTGAGGGGAAACATGTTCACAAATTAGGGGAAATAGTTAGATACTGTTGGCGATGCTACATACACTCCAGACACCGTATGCATCCACACGTACCAGGGGTCCCAATCTGGTCGCCCGTCCCCGTCTTTCTTTAACTATTATTCATGTCAAATGTCCTTGCCTGGCATCTCGATAGTGGGTGACATCTTTATATATGGGACTCTCTGCCAACTCCAATACAAGAGAAGTTTGGATTGGGACTGGGTCATTTTATCACTCACAACATCTTGGTGTACACTTTGGGACAAGCATGGGGGATAAATAGGGTGGAACCCTCTACAATCCCCTCTCTTCAGTCATTGCTCATACACAGACAAGCTAGAAGAGTGGTTACCACAGTGCGACTCATTAATTGCCATGTCTGCAACCCCAACATTGGGCCTCATTTATGAAAAATGTTGCATCTCTGGGGAAAACCAGCAATGCAACACTTTTCATAGCGCCATCCTTGCGACACCATGGATGGGCCATATTTACTGTACGGCACTCCATGTTGCAAGGTTTTACAGATACGTAAGTATTCCTGATGTATCTGTAGGTGCAAAATTGACGCATTGCTGGAGTGTGTCTGAAAACAGACGCAACTCCAGCAATGTGTTTTTTCACATGGCGCAAGACCCATGTGAAAGGGCCTTCGTCAGTCTTATGCCTACTGTGAGGCAGGGGTAAGGATTTGACTCAGTGGCATCCTAGAACTTGCCACTTCTACGACACGTTTTTTGCGGGGGAACGCCCACCCTGCATACATTATACCTGACGCAGGTATAATGTAGCGCAGGGGTTTACAAAGTGACTTCTGATTAGATGCGTCACATTGTAAATATGTCGCAGTGTGGCGCATAATTTACACCACCGGTGCGTCACAAAAATTGACACACCGGCGCTGCTAGGGCCTCATAAATAAGGCCCATTGTCTTTAAAGGCTGGATGGAAACGCGACACAGAGTTGAACATAACTGACAGGAAGTGGACCCATATGCTGAAACTTGTTCAGTCTCCTGCAGTACACCCAATTCAGGTATTTGTACAAGGTTTACCCCCAAACTCTTTGCTATATATATGAGGGGGAGATTCCAGATTTCCCCGTTGCCAACATCTGCGGGCAGGATTCTATCATATGGCATAGCAATGCCCTGTAATACTGTGGTTTAGGGCGGAGGCCCTTCTGCTAGTAGCAGAATTTACAGGGAAAACAATACCCCTGAAATCCACATTATGTCTGCTGGGGCTAATGACCACACACAAGAATCATAGACATGGAACTTGTCTTACTAAAACTTCATATTGCAGTGGCATGGAAGCGCCCTAAAGTCCAGAGACGAGTCTATGGATGAGGGATCGGTTGAAGTGGGCCACGGCTGAGGCTGATACTCTCGCCACCCTGAAGAGGGTACAGAGGAGAGTGAGTGTGCCTTCTATGGGACACATTTGTGCTAGCGCTGGAAGCTGAAAGAGATATAAGCTCCCCTCTCCCCCCATCCACTTGAACTATCTGTGGAAGTCGCCAAACACAACTGACACATTGTGTTGAAAGGCAGGATTGTAATGGATCTCCTTAATGTCTGTGTTTATTATTTACATGCAGCCCGAAAGTCGGTTTGCCCACATAGCTCAGGTCTCCCACAGTTTTAGGCCTTGGGGAGATGTTGGGGGCCAATTGGTGAGCTTTGCTATAAATACTGAACGTGTATGGAAAGTATATTAGAACATTAAAATGTTGGGAGCCCCATTGAAAACAATGGGGTGCTCCGGGCTTCTATTGGCTGGTAGAAGCCCGGAGCATCAGCATTCCAATGTTTGTTCACAGCTGTTGCTGTGAACAAAAGGCCTCCCGGAGCCCGAGGGGATTTGAACCCCCTCGGCCCTGTGAGGCCTTTGTTTTGCAAATGAGAACATTCTGCCCTCTAGGGGCGGAATGTTTGAATAGCCTTAGAGCCCTCCATAGCGGGCTCTACCGGCCATAAAAGGCCTGGTCCCTTGTTAAAGGCCCTCTCCTTAGGTTTGGTCCTTTAACGCTGGAGTGGGCCTTTAATAGCCGGTAGAGCCTGATACGGCGGGCTCTAAGGCTATAGCAGATGGCAGCCAAAGTTCGAATTTCATGTTTTTAATTGAGCTGGACTTTCCTCACTTTTTTCCTGCTTCTCATCTTTCTGCCCACACCAGAGATGTATTAAGCCAACTTTTATCTTTATACCCACATCCTGCGCTAACCACCATTTGTAAAAGTTACAAGGGGCATATTGTATAGGCTGCATCCAGGTTGACTGAAATATTCTGGATAAACTTATTGTGCACCGTTAAGCAACCTGTATTGTTTATTACACTATAAAAACTGTATGAAGAGCAAAGTGGACCGTGCTTGGCCATCCTTTTTAGGTCTCGCTGAGCCAGCGCGCATGCGCTGCTCTGCGAGACTTTAGTAAGGGGCTTTTAAAAGTGCTCCCAAAGCGGACACCAGCGTGCGGTTACGAGCACAAGCGCGCGCGCCTTGCTCCGCCTCTTCTAATCACTGCTGCGCACGCATCATCGCGATCGCGATGACTTTCGCTTTCACGGCCGCACGGCGTTACTTTTACGCCGTGCGGCCAATGCTTGTTTCACCATGGTTTCAGTGGCTACGTGTGTGCCTTTTTTTTGCTCTCGGCTTCACATTACTTTTCACTGCCTCGCTCCTCCTCCCGCTCCGATTCAAAACCCTCTCTCTCCACCTCACCATTTTCTGTCTCTGCCTCAACTGCTTCACTCTCTGCCTGGGTCAGTTTCACGCTCTGATTGAGCGAGCATTCCACCATTCCCTCGGGGCACAAGCAGGGACCACCTTGCAGGCTCCCATGTTCTTTGTACACTCTCCGGTGAACCCAAGGCCAAAGCAGGCATCCACATCCGTGTGCCTTTGTGGTGCGGAGGGCTTCCTCGAGACCGGTGCACATGTCCACTTGTACATATTAATTTGGTGTGTTTAAAAGCGCACCATTCTTTAATGGTGCCCACGCACTTGTTTCTATTTCTTTCCTGCTCGTGTTCAGCTTTGGCGCCGTATTCAATTGCATCATCCCTCCTGCCCCCTCCTCCTGACCCCTACAGCGGATGAACAACCGCGCAGCTTCTTTTAAGGATGTTCAGGGAATTATATTTGAGAGTTTTCCTTAAAAAGTGTCATATTAATATAGTTACTCTGCAGCGTGCGGTGCATGAACATGCTGGACTGCCTTCTATAATCATGGTGTAAACATTTCCTTCTGTACTCTGGCAGCCTCGCATTGCAGTTTGGGCTTTTTTAGGGATTCTTTCGGCAGGAGGTGGGTCGCTTGGCAGGGCCTGGCTCCTCCGGGCATGCGCCGTGCATCCCATCGTATCCCTTGTGCTGCTGCTCGCTGCAGTGATTCCCGGAGACCATGTTGTTGGATTTCTGCCTGCATTCCAAAAGGTAAAAACTACAGGCAGATTTAGCGTTGGCCAAGCGCGTTTGGTGATAAGTTTGGAAAAGGTTTTGGGTCCTGTAATGTTGTACGTGGACGGGCCACCGAAAGACTGCGGCCGACTAGGATTTGAGAGCGAATACCAGAATCCCTCACAGCGGGCCTCACAGCTGGTGTCATTTAACCCACTTCACTGGGGTCACAGGGTATTTTAAGGGCTGAACCGGGGAGTCAGGTATTGTTAGACATCTTTGTACTAAATGACAGCCCTTCACAAAGTCTGGAAGAACTTTAGATAAACAAATCTAAGCATCAGCAATGTATGGTCTTTAAAGCTCACGTGATCAAATTAAATGCATCCACATTGCAACAAAATCATCACGTAAAGCCCCCAACATGCAATTTGTGGGATTATTGAATTCAAATTGTGTTTTTTTTGTTAATTGCGTACCACCTTCAACAGAGGGATTTGCAAGGTTTCCATTGGTTGTTAGATTTGTTGTCATATTTTTGCAGTTGGTGTTCACGATGACATTTTGAATGATGTTTTAGTTATCTGAAATGTTCTAAATCTCTACAAATCCCCTCTCGCGTAGACTGTTGTCCCCAAAAGAAAAAGATTGTCATTATAATTTTTTGTAGCACTCTAACACAACCCCAAGCCCTTATCCCTCCCACCCCGCCTCCGAAGTGTCCATGTCGCGCTATGACTTCCACCCTTATTGAAGAAAATTATACCTTTTTTATTCTCCCTTAAATGTGTTACTTTATGCAACCCTTAACCTGGGAAGAATTAGGAATAATTGTTACAGTAAGATTGGTGTGTACATAACTGGTGATAATCACTTTCTACTTGTTGCCTTCCATCTTTGCAAAGGGTAAATACGTTTGCATAAAGTTGGATTCAGTCCCATCGTCCCCATCCCACTCATTGGAAACTTTATTCACTGCCTGTTGCCTTTATACCGAAAGAGCACTGTGTTTCCCTCACCTCACAATATCTTTAGAATTAATGAGCAAAGTTTGATATCAAGGAATAGAAATAAAATAAAGAAAACTGTTTTGTTTTCCATCCCGCTCTTGGGGCAAGAGGCCCTGACCCCTCTTTCATGGTTTTGTGTGCTTTCCTTTGCTTTTAGGTCAAGAGGCTGAAGAAGACATATTAAAACAAGCCATTAATCCATTAAAATGTAGGGTTAGATGGCTGAAAGAGTTGATAATGTGCCTATAAGTGTCACAGCTTCCGTGTTAAAGAACAGTAGATGTTGCAGCACCCAGGATAATGTGATGCATGGCTAAATACTAATAAGGTCCCAAAGGCGAGACCGGTTGCATTGCAAATGCTTGTTTTTCTTCTGTGCAAATCAAACCAACTACTTCAGGAGGTAGTGTCTTATGTATTTCAAACCGGCTTTGAACTCTTCTTGTGTGAATGAGAAGCAAGCACATGTATTTTGTTTCGTGAGTCAATTTCTCTTTTTCTCCTTGTACTGCTGTGGCTACCTCCTTATTGCTTCAGCGCCATGAGCCCCTCACCCCCACCCCCTTCATAAAATAGCTCTTAATAAATTTGGTACATAACATAGGTAGAATTGAATGAATGGCTTTCATATAAATAATTAAATCCCAGGGTACTGTTATATCAATAGCTGTGTCTCATTTAATTGGACATTTTGTTTGCCCCAATTGTGTAAAATATGACCTGGCGGCACTTGACGAATTCCCAGTTAAAATTAAATGTTTACTAACAGGGAAAACAGTAGAAAAGGAGAAGCTAATTGTCTTTGATATTGTGGTTTCTTTGTTGCTGAGATGGTACCAATACCCACTCGAGGCTGCCTCTGTTCATATGTATTCAACTCATTATCAGGAGTCCAATATAATCTGCACTGTAACACTTACCTTCAACGTCATCTCTATGTACACGATGGCTATGTGTCTGAAGTAAAATATTTAATAAAGTCATTTATAAAAAGAAATTGCAAGTTATCTTCTGTACATGTGGCTGGAAATGTGCACTCTTTGCTACACTGGAACTAACCTATTCTATATAAGAATAAATACTTGTTAACATAACTTTTTAATATTTTACATACATGTATGGAAGAGAACGTTCCTTACTAAGGGCCTCATTCACAAAGGTAACTTACACTTTTGTGTAATTTACACTTTTGGAGTAAATTTACACTCGGAGTTTGTGAATAGCCAAAAAGTAGTTAACTTACTCAAAAGTGTAAATTACCTTTATGAATCAGGCCCAATATATGACAACTTCGACACTGCATTAGTTTTGATGGCTAGTAGAAATATTTGGAAAACTCCCAGCATTTGAAGTCTTGAGGGTACAGTGTAAGGAACAGATGAAACAAACCCAATCCCCACAGTGTCCACACCACCTGCCTGTGGAAGAAGGGGTCACTCAATCAGCAACGAGGGGCTGCAGATCGAGTTTAATTGAGCCCCCACTGCTTAGGCACCGAAGTCTTTGATTCCTTAGGTTGTGTTGTGGACCGTCTCTGAAACAACGTGAGCGACTCATTTTGCCAATGGGAACCTGGCTATATAAGAAAACAGTAGTTCACCAATTATTCATAAATAAATATTTAGTTTGAATCAATCACTGATTGCAATACATGTAAAGGAAAGAGGATATAAGTTTAATTATTAATAATCAAGCCCTTGGTAAACCACTTCTTTCTTGCATAAGTAACCTGGTCCATCTTGTATGCTTTAAGGTTACATAGAATGGTTGATTGACCACAAAATGTTATGGCTAAAAATGACTCCACATAATCAACAGAAAGCAGATGCTTATAGCAACATGTTTATCTTTCTCCACCCTGTAGGTCACGGCAGGAAAGATAACATTATTGCATATGTGTATACAATATGAGCCTCAGCAATTGTTAACCTAACCTACATTAACTGATTCTAATATCTTTTTGCTAAAATTACTAGCTGCTTTTTGGTGTGTTTAATTTTGCAGTACAGATCCTGTGATTAGTCTTCTTCTCGACAATATAAAAGAGCAAAACACCAAGGGTCTTATTTATGCAACACTTCTCAGTGCGCCCTCCTTGCGACACCATCGATGCGTCATATTTACTGTATGACGCATCATGTTGCAAGGAATGACAGATATGTCAGTATTACTGACGTATCTGTCGGCGCAAAACTGACGCATTGTTGGAGTTGTGTCGGAAGCGTAACGTAACTCCAGCAATGTTCCTTTCACATGGGGCAACCCCCATATGAAAGGGCCTGCGTCAGTCTTATGCCTGCCATGAGGCAGGCATAAGGTTTTCACGCAATGGCGTCCTAGAAGTGGCGCACTGAAATCGTATAGATTTCAATGTGCCACTTCGCCGAGGCTTTGATGCGAGGGAACGCCCACCCTGCATACATTATACCTGACGTAGGTATAATGTAGCGCAGGGGTTTACAAAGTGTCACTTTGTAAAAAAGGTGCATCGTGGTGCATATTCTACGCCGCCGCAGCGCAAAAGTGACGCAGGGGCTCATAAATAAGCCCCCATGGATTTAAGCAGTTTGTGTGGAAGGGATGGTGTGACCACGTAGTATAAGGAATAAAATACCTTCTGCTGTACAATAAAAGGATATTGCAAGTCACCTTGGAGTTTCATGACCTTATAAAAGAGCTCGGCTCTTGGCCTCGTTCCTCTATATTGTTGTGGAACTCCTCATCGACTCTTAATATCCTGATAATGTAGGACAGGGGGTACTTTATCCCATATATTAGGCACATGGCCACCTTTACTGCAATTAGAACTGTGAAGTAGAAATGTGTTCTAGGCAGATGGAAATAACTGAGTTTAATTGATTTCTTGGACGAGAGAAAGCTTCAATCATTCTCATATAGTAAGGAAGATGGTCCTATTATTTGCATGTCCGAAAAGAAGATGGTCAAAACTGGAGTGGAAGATGCAAACACTCTTTATGTCCTCTTCCTCTCCCCAATTTTGAAGTACTGATTCTGTGTTTATATTCTGTATCCCTTGTATTACGTTCTGGATTCAGAGTTGTTGGAGAGCCCTGCCCCTATTAATCGCCTTTTCACATGCATGTATGCATCTGTCTGTTCTTGTGGTGAGAGCTGCCTGGATCTCTAGATACCCAGAGAGCGGGACAGCCACCATTTGTATGAAACCCTCTTATATTGAGGGCTATCATCAGAATCATAAGGAAGTTACAGCTGACATACCTAACCTAACAAGGACCCTGTGGCTCTCAGAAAGGGGGCAGCCGTTGTGCCACCAGTTAGGTGTAGCCCCACTTCCACCCCATCTGTAATGATTATGTAGATGGCTGGCAGGGTAAAGAGTAGCTTCCTACCTCCATAATCTAACTAAAATCCCTACTGCCTATCCCGCAGTCACAATCATTTTCATTTGTGTCATGTCTGCCAACATTGACTAACTCTGTTCACCATTATTTTCTTGCACGTTAACAAACCTTTCACATTAGCTGGATGGCTCACTACCATATGTAGTTTTCCAAAGCAAACTAGGGATCTTGGCAACTGAGCGATGCTCTTTAATCTTTAGGGTGGAGGCTCCAATATTATTTTTTTTAACTCTTTTTTTATTAAATAGCAGCACATGTTATTAATACAATACAGATATTATAGACAACATTTCGGCAATTATCGGTGCTAAGATATGAACAGCCCTTTACATTGTTCATAATTCGTTCCTGTCGCTTGATTGCGAGGTCGTCCGGGTAAATTCTTCAAAACCCTGTTCGTGTTGGGCCCTGAGAGGGCGGGAGCATAAGGAGCCTCCAATATTGAACTGCTTTCTTACATACTCTTCTTCAAAGCCAGTAAATACACATGATGATTCAAAGACCTAAGGCCGCCCATATAAACGTCCACACAAAAACAGTAAAATAACTCAAAACTCTCCACAGCAATCTTATAACATTTCTAAAATGTTCCTCAATTTTCTTGTGGTCCTCTCAGCCTTTCAAAATAACTTCCACCATCTTCATCATTAAAGTGCTGGTGAATGGCACAAAGACAGACCCCTGCACCTGTCAGTGTAGTGAAGGTGAATCTTTCTTGTCGTCAGAATATTGCCTATCCCAGTAGCAATGACAAACACCTTTAAAACATGTGTCCAGGGCGTTTACTCAATAAACACAGTCAACCAACAACACAAGAAAGAAACTGGAAGGTGTTTTTCACACCGTACTTCAACACTACCATGCTTGCAAAAATAACATTTCGATAAATGTACACACACGAAACACATAATACCTTAAACGCCACAAGGTACATCAGTCCTGGACATGCACATGGTGCATATAAACAAAGAAACCAGCTGCATTGCACCCACCAATGGGGCAGGCAGTGGCTGCAGTTCTGACCCCCCCTCACACCCATTCCTCCCGGTGAAATTCTGTCTGTGGGGGCCAACTGACTCTACCACCCACTTTATGTTGAGGGACATCACAAGAAGTCCACCTCGGAAAGTGCTCGGGAGACATTGACTCATGGGTAATATCACACCATACTGTGGTAATGTTATGCATCAGGAGTTCCCCAATTTCTCGTTCTTGAGAATTGCTAAAAACAATTCACTCACAAATCCAGACACTTTTGCTTGAACCTATTCTTAAATAGCTTAATGAATCAAGTACATTGTATTTGTTATGGCCTTGAAACCATTCCTCTTCAAGTTGACCTTTCCTTCGTATGTTTTCAGGTTTGCTTTCTGAATCATCATGAAGCTTTTATGTTTGTTCTTTCTTGCTGTTGCGTGCAGTAATGGCTGCCGTTATAGTAAAGTGGTAGAGTGGGGGGGAGGGTGTGATGGGGGAGACGGGGTTGGGTTTTAAAAATAATATAAAATGAAAAGACGTACCTGTCGCTCTGCTCCTGCTGCCGGCTGCCTCGTTGTTCCTCTTGTCCCAGAAGTGGATGGGCTTCACCGCACAGGCTGCCCACCCAATCCAGACGCGGCTCTCATGCTATACCTAGCATGAGAGCAGAGTCTGGATTCGCCTGAGCGGGCTGGTTTTACGCTCCCTCAGGCAGAGGGAGCCTGCAGCTTTTCTCTGACCCAGCTGTACAACACAGCTGGGTTGGAGAAACCTAAGTGTGCATGTCTGTTTAGTCAGCCTAAGACGGCCGGCCAAACTGACATGCGCACTTATAAGTGCCTACCACTCCTCCCTACTGCTAATGTGACGCTCATCAGCATGGCCCCACCCCCAACCTCGGCTCAGCTGGTAATAAGGTAAGAAAAATAAAAGTATAACAAAATGGTTTTATTATCATTTTATTTTTCAGTGGACAACACTCCTCCGCCATAGCAGAGGAGCCGCCCCTGGTTGCGTGCACTATTTTTTCTTTCTCTGCATGTATATTGTATTATTACATGCACAGTGCTCTGCTTTAGCTTTACTTCTTATTACCCGAGTTCTATTCGATTATAAGAGGCACTACTGAAATGAAAGTGGAAAAAGTCAAAATCCTCATCCCTTCCCAGGCAACAATATGAACGTGGACTCGTAATGAGATGCTAGGGAAACACTTGGGGCAATATTCCTGGCTAAGTCACTCAGTGCAGGGCAGCAAGTCACCTTGTTGTGCTGCGTGACAGGAAAAGGGCAGGAATGTGCCCTATTTGAGTCAATATGGCACATTCCTGCCTTTTCCCGTGCACTGGCGCCCTTTTGGCCGCCTAGCGCCAATGCAGGCACCCTTGTACCATTTTGCAAAGGTGCCTGCGTTGTAAGGAGGATTGTTTTGTGCAGGAAGGGCCACTTTCCTGCACAAAACCAGTCCCCTAAGGCTTTTTCGTCTTTCTACATAGAGGAAAAAACTAGGAGAAATTATCATAATTCTCCTTGTTTCGCCTCACCTGGGGACGTGTAGGTTTTTGGCGCATACCCAGGTCTACCCCTTCTGGTTAATCAGGGAAGGCGTCAAAATCCATGGATGGATGGATGGAACGCCCATGGAAGCGCCTCCTTAGTGCAGAGTAAAGGACTGCAGTTATTTGTGCTGCGCTGCATTACTCGATATTTAGGAAGCAACTCAGGGTCACGCAAGGTGGCCTTGCGTGGCCTCATAAATCTCATTTTGAAGTTGCATCGCTCTTGCACCACGTTGCATCCGTGAAATAGGTATGTTCAACTCTGCAACATAATACGCTCTCGAGCGCTGCACGTGCAGTCATGGGTTATCAGACTATGACACTACCCGCACTCAGTGGCGTAACGAAAGTTGAGGGGGCCCCCCTGCCACGTACATGGAGGAGCCCCCACTCCAGATTTAATCCAGAGCGTTTGGGCCTGAGTATTGTGCTGAGGGGGCCCCCTGCAGCTCGGGCCCCCCCCCCACCGCAGGGGCTGCGGGGGCCTGTGTTACGCCCCTGCCCGCACTAATCATTGTGCATTCATTTATTTAACATGTATAGTTAATTTCTTGATGTTCACTAGAGCTAAAAAAGCAACATACACAAATGACGCACACCTAAGTTGTAGCCAATGGAAACACTTGAGAATGGGTGAGGGGCGTTGTGAAGCAACACAGCTCCAAATCTGCCGGTCCAGCATGACGCTCAAAAGCTATATGCGGCCGTTTATTTTCGGCATCCTGAGCCCAGCTGTCACAATTTAGGCCGCGCTCTATTGTAGGATTCCATTTCCTGTTGGCACGCACGAACTTGGAGCTTCTTCCTGATGAACAAGGTGTGGAGGACAGGGGTCTCAGAAGGGGAAACGATTGTTCTCTGATAGCCCGTGGAATCAGTGATTGCGTTGCTGGCGCGTGCTAGGCTGCACGTGCCACGGGGCACAGGGCACAGGAAGGCTTGATTGCTCTCGCTCTTCCGGACTGTGGCGAGCTCCCATCTTATGATACAACAGGTTTGGGGCAAAGCTAATGTACTTCTACCGACTACTCCCTGTCGCGGCTGCTTACGTCAGCAGGCCCTCCCCACGCTACCCTACTCTGCATTTCCTTTGTATATTTGGCTTACTTAGATAAAAATACCCTATTATTTCTGTAACGGATTCGTGCATGAGATATGGGTGGAGGTCACTGGGAGTGTGTCTGGTGTATATTTCAGGTTTGGTAATAAAAAAACAGTAAACATCTTACAATAATACACCTGTGTACAATAGACTATTGTTTAAATCGGGGGGGGGTCTTAAAACTGGGGGTGCCCTCCCCACCCCAGGGGGCCCCCCCACCCCAGGGGGCCCCCCAAGTGATCCTAGAGGGTCGGGGAGGGCCTCGGGCTCTGGCCAAAAGAAGCATTATGCTGAAAATAGTACTTTGATTTCAGCAGAAACAAGCATTGGCATAGCCAATAGGTCTCGCTTTTGGGACCTTATAAGTATTTAGTTATGCAGCACAATATCCTTGGTGCAATAACATCAACTGTTGCATGGCTAAAAACGTATAAGGTCCCAAAGGCGAGACCTATTAGCTATGCCAATGCTTGTTAAAAAGGACATTTATACGATCCGTGGTGATCTTTCACGTTGTCTATGTACATTTTGAAAATTCCTTCTTCAGTGTTTCTTGTTTTTTAGCTTCACCTTTTGCCTGTCTATTTCTGTCTCACGCCCATTCTTGACACAATTCACCAGCATATCCCACCTCCTTTCATGTCAGTTTTCCTGGAGAGATGTCAGTTTGTGATGAAACAAATAGAAAGAACTCATCCTCGCTGCATAATGCATAGAAGAAACGTTCAGGGAGGGGAGCCAGCTGTTCTGTTAAAGACGTGGTGGTTGTGTTGTTGGGGGAGCATGGGAGTGAGTAAAGGGGGTGGTAAGAACACATCTTATTTTAGTGACGAGTGTTGGGGAGAGGAATTTACGTCTGGCAGCCAGTTGGGGGAAGCTGCAAACAGCCGTGGAAAGCGCCGTTATAAGGCCTGGGCAAAGTGGGCAACTGACAAAGGCCCCCACCTTCCCAGGGGCACCCCTTTGTAATGTTTTCTCACCCTATCTCACCTTTGTCAGCTGGTCAGAACCCCTCCTTGCCCACCTCTACCTCGGACTAGCTCTCTCTAGTCAGTGTTGTTTTAAGGATTTTTGGGACTCTGTGTAATACATATTGCAGCTGTTTTTTGTGTGAAAGTTTAAGTATATAATTCGATGTTGTTTAGCATTAGGCAGGCTTGAATTAGCAGAAATTAGGTAATGAATTTCAAATTTGTTGCGAAAAAGTGGCCCCAAATTATATCTTAGCCAGGGCCCCAAAAATCCTTAGGATGACACTGGCAGCAGAACACACACTAATAAACGGATGAGCATTGTAAAGTGCTTACTGGATGAAGCATTCCATTGTTATGTCGCATACACGCCATTTCTTTCCCTTTAAATAAAACAATAACTAAACTAGACCCCAACTTCAGTGGGGGGCGGGGAGGTTAATAGGTCAAACCAATGGAGGCAGGACTAAACCGTCAAAGAATGGGCCGGAGCTATCCTTAGAGATAATACAAAAACATAGACTTAAAAAATTGTGCATTTTAAATATACTGGTCTAACTCGACACAATTATAACAAACATGTTTTATTGGTTTTAATAATTTTTATGTGCTACTGAAAGAGATCTTTAAAGAGGGAGAATGAGTGATTTGACAAATAAAAAAACAGCATCTACACTTTAGAACCAGTTTTCGCAAATGCTATTTCAAGACAACAACCCTTTTTGACAAAACCTTCTGTGAAATGACAGTGAGTTCCTAAAATATTTTTAATCCAATCTTCAGGATGCCCCTCCAGCCTGACTGTTGACCAAAGGTACCCTTTCAGTCTGCTCACCTGGACATTAAAACTTTTGCCTGTTTAGGTCGCACAGAATATTGTCTCAGATTATTGTGCTCAGTGGGTCAACGCACCTGATTTGACACCAGTGAGAAGTCACAGCTGTGATTCCTAATGCATCGTCCTTTCCTCTTGAGATTTGAATAAGTGAGTGCGAATCAGCTGGCAATATTACCACCTGTCGAGTACTCTGCTGGAAATCTGTGCTATCCTAAATCAAAATAACATAGTTGTTGTTAGCACCCCACATTGAGCAGTTCTCATATGAGATGACTGAGCTACATTAATGCAGGAAGCAATGCCTACACAAAGGGAGTGTTGCTGTACTTCATCTGTACAGACACCATCGTGTACAAAAAAACATACAAGGCATACTTTAAAGCAAATCTTACATCTGTCATACAATGCACTTTCAGAAACTGATCATAGAGATGCCTGCTTTAGGCAGCTGTGCTCTGGTTAGACATAAATTATATGCTCAGGCACCACACAGCTGAGTTATCTCTTATTATGCCCAAGAGTTAGGCGACAGACACCTGAACAATCCCTTAGATGACAATGTTCAATCACCAAAGGACAGGAGCCACAGCCCATTATTTCTGCTCGATATTTTCTAAATTTGCAGCAGGCCCTATTTCCTTTGTGCACGCACTAAATAATATTGAAAATGTGTACATGCAGGATATAAGTTGAGTTGTGTTATTACTAATAAATTAACATGAATACCCTATGACATTTTGGGCCTGAATTAACAATATCAGAAAAGATACCCATATAATCAATTAAATAGATGTCTTTTTGAGGGTTTTCCAAAACATTTAATGGTCCTCTATTTTCCAAGGCCAAGACTGTTTGCATTCCAAATAGAGGTAGCAATAAAATAGGGAGAATATATCGGAGCCATTGTATGGTGGATACATACAGAGAAAATGTAAAATGGCCCCACATGCAGGGGGGAAGTTGTGTGTAAGGCAATCTGTGTTTTGTATACAGAAAACAAATCCCTTTTTTAGAGTTAATTTTCTCACTACAAAGAAGTTTGCCTAGTGGATATTTTAAAAACGGTGCACGTCTAGCAAGGTTGCATTGCTCTGAAGTTTGTGCTGCCAGTGTGGCTGCCCTCTCACAGCA
The DNA here is from genome assembly GCA_963921515.1 of Calotriton arnoldi. Lineage (NCBI taxonomy): Eukaryota > Metazoa > Chordata > Amphibia > Caudata > Salamandridae > Calotriton > Calotriton arnoldi. The sequence continues at coordinate 2,398,564 of CAWUFW010001731.1, forward strand.
TGGAAATCCTTGTCAGGCCTGTGGGGATCTCTAAACAGGGCAGGGCAGATGGTCCTCTGCCTGATTAGTGGAGGCCATGGACATATCCCACTCAGGCAGATCTGCTAACTTCCCAACAAGTTCTAAATGTCTCCCTGATCATGATCTACAAGGTTATAGTAGGCAGGGCATTTGACATATCAGGTGAGCCCGGTGGTCTTTGAGTATCAATCAATTAATCAATCAATGGTTTATAGAGCGCAAGCTACTCACCCGGAACGGGTCTCAAGGCGCTATGGGGAAGGGGGGGCGGGAGTAGTGGGGTTCCGCAGATCCTGGAGGTTCACTGAGTTCCATCGAAGAGCCAGGTCTTGAGGTCCCTGAGGAATTTAGGGAGCGATGCAGTCTGTCGGAGGTGGAGTGGGAGGGAGTTCCATGCCTTGGCCGTGAGGATGGAGAAAGATCGCCCTCATGTTCTGCTTTTCTTGATCCGAGGTACCGTTGCGAGAGAGAGCTGGGCCGAGCGGAGTGAACGCTGGGGGGCGTGGAACACGAGGCGGTGGTTCAGTTTGGCGGGGCCGCTGTTGTGGAGGGCCTTGTGAGCATGGGTGAGGAGCTTGAAGGTGATTCTCTTCTCGACGGGGAGCCAGTGTAGTGTCCGTAGGTGTTGGCTGATGTGGCACTGGCGCGGTAGGTTGAGGACTAGTCTAGCAGTGGTGTTCTGGGCGTTCTAGAGTTTGAGGGTAAGGCTTTTGTTGGTACCGGCGTAGAGTGCATTGCCGTAGTCCAGTCTGCTACTGATGAGGGCGTGTGTGACAGTTTTCCTGTGTTCGGGGGATCCACTTGAAAGTCTTGCGGAGTAGGCGGAGAGTGTGGTAGCAGGAGGAGGTGATAGCGTTGACCTGGCGGTCCATTTTGAGTTCGGAGTCCAGGATGATTCCGAGGTTGCGTGCGTGGTCCGTGGGGGGGGGGCGGTCTCCAAGGGTGGGGGGGCCACCAGGTGTCGTTCCAGGTGTCGGGTTGTGGGCCCATAATGAGTATCTCGGTTTTGTCCGTGTTGAGTTGGAGGCAGCTATTCTTCATCCATCTGGCAACTGCTTCCATTCCGTCTTGAAATTTGCGTTTGGTGATGTTGGGTTCGTTGGATAGGGAGAGGATGAGTTGGGTGTCGTCTGTGTATGATGTTATGTTGAGTCCATGTGCTCTGACGATGGATACGAGCGGGGCCATGTAGATGTTGAACAGGGTCGGGCTGATGGAGGATCCTTGTGGGACTCGGCAGGTGGTTGGAGTCGGTTCTGAGAGAAATGGAGGGAGTCTGACTAGTTGCGTTCTGCCGGAGAGGAAAGAGAGGATCCAGTCGAGGGCCTTGTTCTGGATTCCCGCATCGTGGAGTCTACGGGCTAGGGTGTGGTGAGAGACAGTGTCGAAGGCCGCGGAGAGGTCAAGGAGGATGAGGGCCACAGTCTCTCCTCTGTCAAGGAGGGCGCAGATGTCGTCTGTTGCTGCGAGAAGCGTGGTTTCGGTGCTGTGGTTCTTCCTGAAACCGGATTGGGAGGAGTCGAGGATGTTGTTTTCTTCTATGAAGCAGGCGAATTGCCTGTTGACGGCTTTTTCCATGACTTTGGCCGGATAAGGGAGTAAGGAGATCGGTCTGAAATTCTTGAGGTCGGTGGGGTCCGCTGAAGGTTTTTTCAGGAGAGGGTTGATCTTGACGAGTTTACAGTCGTCGGGGAAGGAGGCGGTCTCAAAGGAGTGGTTGATGATACGTTGGAGCTCGGGGCGATGATGTCTGCGGCTTTGCGGTAGATGTGGTGGGGGCAGGGTCCTTGGGGGCCCCGGAGTGGGTAGTCTTCATTATCCTCAGAGTGTCTTCGATGCTGAGGGCTGTCCATCTGTCAAGTGTCGGCTGCGTGCTCCTGGGAGCGGTGGGAGGGGGTTCCTCGTGGTGGTTGTTGTCGTCGAAGGTGTCGTAGATGGTCTTGATTTTGTGGTGGAAGAAAGCGCTGAGTCTGTCGCAGATGTCCTGGGAGGGAGTGATGTCTGTGGACTCGCTGTTGGGTTGGGCGAACTCTTTGATGATGCCGAAGAGTTCCTTGCTGTTGTGTGCGTTGGTGGAGATTCTGTCCTGAAGTGCTTTCTTCCTGGAGAGACTGATGAGCTTGTGGTGGGCCGCGGTAGCTGTTTTGAAGTTGTTGAGGTCTGTCGGGGTTTTGGAGTTCCTCCACAGTTTTTCGAGTCGTCTGCAGGTGCGTCTGGAGTCTCGGAGTTCGGTGGAAAACCAGCTGGCTTTCTTGGCGTGGGGCTTGGAGGCTTTCTTCAGGGGGGCGATGGTGTTAGCGCAGTCGGTGATCCAGTTGTGTAGAGTGCGTGCGGCGGTGGTGGGGTCATCGTCTGTGGTGGTAAAATCGGAGCAGCTGAGGGTGGTGGCGAGCTGGTCATCGGAGATCTTATACCAATTCATGCGTTGGAGCCGATGCAGGCGTCTGCAGGGGATGTTGGATTTGAAGGTGAAGTGAACACAGCGGTGGTCCGTCCTTGGGAGTTCGGAGGTGTGGCTGAAGGTGATGGAGTTCCCTGCTGTAAAAACAGGATCGAGGATGTGCCCAGCTGAGTGCGTTGGTTCGGGTACGATCTGCTTGAGTCCTATTGTGTGGAGGTTGTTCAGGAGGGAGGCGGAGTTGGAGTCCTGGCGGTTGTCGAGGTGGAAGTTGAGGTCTCCTAGCAGTGTGAAATTGGTGGAGGTGATGGCATGTGGCGTGATGAAGTTGGAGAAAGGAGCGCGGGGTCCGGGGGTCTGTAGATGAGGGTGCCTCGGAGGGTGGAGGACAGGTTGGTCTGGATCTTGAAATGGAGGTGTTCCATCAGGTCTGTGGGCCCGTCTGAGTAGGTGCTCAGCCGGAGGCTGGTCTTGTGGGCGATGGCGATGCCTCCTCCGGGGCAGTTGGGGCGATCCTTCCAGGTGAGCTTGTATCCTTTGGGGATGGCGATCGCGATGTCTGGTCCGGAGGTGGCGTTTGTCCAGGTTTCAGTGAGGAAGGCGATGTCTGGGGCGGTGCTGTTGAGGAGGTCCCAGATTTCCGTGGCGTGTCTGTGGAGGAAGCGGACGTTGAGGAGGATGCATCGCAGGGTTTAGGGTGCAATGGAGTTGTTGCTGGAGGGAGGTGGAGGGTCCTGGGTCTCGGCGGAGGTGAAGGAATGACGGCAGTGATGGCAGGAGAAGGGTCCGTGGGTGTTGAGGGGTGAGGAGAGCTTGCAGTTGAGGTTCTTGCCGGCGTTGAGTTCGTGGAGAGCCGATGAACTGTAGTGCTGGCGGGCCGGTGGACCAGGGGTTCTGTCGCTAGTCGCGGTCGGGTCGTGGATGGGCACAGACTGGCCTTCCTTTGGCGCACCTTCGGCGCACCAGTGGTGCGCCCGCAGCAGCGGCCGCCATTAAGTAGAGGTCGGGGAGGGCGGGGCAATTGGGAGGCGGGAGCGGGAAAAACGCAAGACGGGAGGGGGCCACGAGGGCAGCAGTGGCGGAGACCGGTAAGAGGGAGAAAGTTGGAAAAAGGAAAATAAGTTGGAAAAAGGAGCTAAGGGGAGAAAGAAAAAAAATAAAGCAAACAATGTCACGAATAAGGAAATAGGTAGAAATAGGTAGGATAAGTCACCAGTCGAGAAATAAGGCAAATAGAGCAAGAAAGAGGACAGCAGGAGAAAAAAAGAAAAAAAAAGATCACGAGCAGACACGGGTCCTCGAACCGTGGTCTGAGCGGCCAGGAGCAGAGCACTACCAGGGGGTGCTGCGGGGCTGTGCACTAGGAGAGCAGGAACCCAGGGGGCATCATCAATATCTATGCATGATCTTGATTATCTACTTAGCTAACATCCATCAATGTGCAAGAACAAAGACAAAACCAATGACTGCAGGAAAATGAACACGATAGAACGGTCTTTTCACTCTCTTCACACACATACACACACACAGACACATCCCACTCTGCTGTTTATAAAATGTAATTGTATTGTCAGGGCAAAGACAGGGGTGATGATTTATTAGAGGCTATGAGGTTACAGCAGATAGAAAAAATAGGTAAACTATGTGGGCTTGATGACCTCAAACTGAATCTAATTTTGTAAACTATGTACCTGACTGAGGTTATGGTCCAAAACTATGTAGAATGCGGGTGATAATTAGTGCACATAATAATGACCTCTACCCTTGCTTGGGATATTTATTGGTAAACATAATTAACTTCTACTTAGTTTGCCACATCCGAATGAAGCCTAACACGTGGAATCAGTGTTTGCTACCCTTATTACTACATGTTTTGCATTTATGTCAAAGCATTTCATCCAGATAGATTCTTCAGGCTTTTTCTGGTGAAAACTGTCAGAACAAAATTGTAAAGCTTTGTAATTGGTACACAACTCAGAATTCCAATCCATGTGAAAACATTCATTTGTGCATGGATCAGAATTTAAAATCCAACTTTGAATCAGGGTTGAAGTAAAGGCTGTATGCATGTAGAAAACAGGGATATGTTATGACAATAGAGACTTGCTTAGCTCTGTATTGCCATTATTATAGACTTGCAGTGCTGTAGGTTTTGAGTACGTTGTACTATATTGTAGTTGTATTTATACAGTGCTTCATACTCCTAAACAGATACCAAAGCGTACTGTGAAGGGGTTAGCAGGTTAGTATGTGGAGTGCCATAAATAGAATAATGCTTAATGTTGTGCCACCTATATGTGGAGTTTGTTTATGGCAAAGTTATGCACTTAATACATTTTATTGCCTCTGCATGACTTTGGAGAGCTTCAGATTAGAAGGAGAGAAGTGTGTGAGTACAGCCTGTGTGTATAAGGCTGAAACTACTAAAACTGTCATTAAAAAAGATGTGTGTAGCTAAGCTTACTCAAGCGTGTAGGAGAGATGTATGAGAAGGTTGTATGTCAATACAACGCAGCCAATTACCACTCATGCGTTTACCACACAATTTTACCACGCACAGTGTTACATATATATATTTATATAATTTATATTTTGGGGGCAGACCCACAAACCCCCCTTTTTTAATTACCCTTACCACCAAATACCCTTAACCACCCATAAACCCTAAAACACATTTACCACCCAAAACCCCTACCCACCCTAAACCCTAAAAACACCCTTGCCAAACAATACCTTTACCCACCACTAAACCCCAAAAATACCTTTACCACCTAATACCCCTATTCACTGCTAAACCGTAAAAACACCCTTAAGACCCAGTATATTTACCCACACCGAACCCTAAAAATACCCTTACCACCCAATACCCTTAGCCACCCCTACACCCTAAAAATACCCACACCACCCAATAACTCTACCCGCGCTAACCCCCCAAAGAATCCTTACTACCCAATACTCTTACCCACCCCATAACCCTAAACACACCCTGACCAGCCAATACCCTTACCAACACTTAAACCCTAAAAATACCCTTACCACCCAATACCCTTACCCACCCCTAAACCTAAACCCACCCTTACCTATTACCCTTTCCAACCTTAAAAATACCCTTACCATCCAATTTCCTTACCCACCCCTAAACCCTAAAAACACCCTTACCACCCAATACCCTTAACCAACACCATAATCCTAAATATTCACATACCACCCTATACCACTACCCACCCCTAAACTCCTACCCAACACTAAACCTGAAACCCTTACCCAACCCTACACCTAAAACCTTAAATGTGTACAAAAATATATATATATATGTATATAAAAAAATATACAAAAGCAATGCTTTTCCAGGAAAAACATAGCACACTCGGGAGTATGATTATAAAGTATTTTATTCCACCACCATAAACTGACAAACGCGTTTCGACCTTTCTGGCCTTTGTCAATGTCAGCGTTTCTTCCACCTGATTTGCATTTATTGAAACGCACCACCCCATACCATTCTATCATCATCATAACAGACAGACTGCACTTTTCAAGTATAAACAGGATAGACATCTGACGGCACGGCCATCTTGGAACGATCAAATACTGACATAGCATGGTACTGCATTGCATAATAGTAATTTCATTATCAGATATTAACAATGTCCTACCAACAATGAATTCTTATTTTCTTATGCATGATGATCATTCTCACCATTCGGGATTGCGTCTATCCCCATTTACTACCACACCTGTTGTTTTCCTACTTCACAAGTGCGCCTTGTATGGGCAATAGACTGGACAACTCTCTCTTTATTTTTCCTCTGTATTAGGCTATGTCATTATTCCAATATTCCTCATAATGCCACCTTACTGCTAGTAATCTCCTCTGTGACTTAATAGAGCTATTAGTATTAATCAAGTGTCTAGCACAATTGTGTTCTGTATGGGCTCTCCCTGATTAACCTAGGGACACAGTCACCTAGCAATATCCCATTAGTAATGCTAACATTGAACAACTTGATACCATCACATTATATATTTTTGTATTATATACTAAGATCACCTTTTCATAGCCTCATATTATCCTATTGGTAATGCTGAATTTGCATGGCTTAAATACCATCCCACTATTACACAAATCATGTTATAATATTGCATACAGACATTTTGTTGGTTGTATACGACTTACTCATACCTTTCACACTTTGACCTTTTCACATTGCAATAGCATCACCATAAATATGCAATTAATTTGATCAATATTATTATAAAGTGCACTCATTCCATTTTGACCTGAGGATCCCATTCTTCGATGGCAGTGTATCCACTTATATTGCTGATTTTATTTACTGCTTCTTAGGTTAGTGCACAGCACATGTAAAGTGCCTGTGCTTGGGATTGCTATATAAAGTGACTGCATGCCTATAACAGTACTCACAATTTCTGTTTAAAGTGACTGTGTGCCTCTGCCTCATAATTGCTTATATAAAGTGACTAGCCTGCCCTTTAAATACGATGCTTACACTCATCATAAAAACCAGAAAGAAGAAGAGGATTGGAAGAGGCAACTATAAAAGGGGGGGAGAGAGAAGGGGAGAGAATGAAAATTAGTAATGAAACTAATAAGAAAACAACTCAATGTAACTTCTGTCTACGAGATGGGGGGACATATCTCCTTAATACTGGTTAGCTACAACTGGATCCACATTCAACCAATATGGACCCACAATTCTTCTCCGCTGTTCAAACCAAGAGGGGTGCGGGTCCTCAACTCGATGATGTATCTTGATTTTAATTTACCAAGGGTTCTCACCCTGTCCCCACCTCTCTCAGATATGGGCACATAGCCAATGGAATAGAAGCTCAGGAGATTACTGTTGCTATGTTGCATCGTCTATAAAAAAAATAAGAATTAATTGTTGGTAGGACATTGTGAATATTTGATAATGAAATTACTATTATGCAAAGTAGTACCATGCTATGTCAGCATTTGATTGTTCCAAGATGGCCGTGCCGGCAGATGTCTATCGTGTTTACACTTGAAAAGTGCAGTCCGTCTATTATGACGATGACAGAATGGTAGGCGGGAATGGGTTTCAATAAATGGAAATGAGGTGGAAGAAACGCTGACATTGACAAAGGCTGGAAAGGCCAAAACGGGTTTGTCAGTTTATGGTGGTGGAATAAAATACCTTATATTCATACTCGGGGTGTACGCGGAATCGCCCCTGAGAGTAAGCGGCACCCGTTGCACAAGTGAGCGGCATCTTCGGCGACTGGAGGAAATGCATACTTATCTATATAGGGACGTTATTTTAAGGCTCAGATTTCATTCACACAAAACCAGTGAAGTTCAGCAGTGATAGTTACTTGAGCTAACTATAACTTACGCACCCGCAATGCAATTCTTATTACCTCACATATTACATCACTCATGATGTGGTCAGTGACATCACTGATGACATCCCTGACGACATCTCAAATGACATCACTAATGAGATCACTGATGACATCATCCAGTGATTGTGAGTGTTTTCTAAATATTTTTGTGTGTTAAACTTATATACCAAGGTACCAGAAAAGTTAAATGAGTATACTTTGTGCACTACTAATGAGTGATTCCTTTCCTTAACATAGTTTATGTGAGTCGCTGTGTGACTGTGTGTATCCGTGTGTGAGCGGGTGTCTAAGTGATTGTATAGGTGTGTGAGTGGCTGGCTAGGTGTATAAGTGGGTATCTGAGTAGCTGTGTGAGTAGCTTTATTTGTGAGTGAGTGGGTGTGTCAGTGGCTGATGGGTGGGTGAGTGAGTGCCTGTGTGAGTGGCTGTATGTGTGCGTGAGTGGGTATGTCAGTGACTGTATGGATGAGTGAGTGGGTGGGTGCCTGGATGGCTGTATGAGTGAGTGACTGAGTGTGTAAGTGGCTATATGGGTGATTGAGTGGCTGTTTGAGTGAGTGGTTGAAAAATGAGTTGGGTGAATGGCTGTATGGAAGAGTGAGTGTCTGTGGGATAGGCTGTATGGGTGAGTGAGTGGCTGTGTTAGTGGTTGTATGGATGTGTGAATGGGTATGTAAGTGGTTGTGTGTATGTGTGATTGACTGTGTGAGTGTTTGTTTGGGTGAGTGAGTGGCTCTGTTGAGAGGCTGTATGGGTGAGTGAGTGGGCATGAGAGTGGCTGTATAGGTGAATAACTGGGTGTGTCAGTAGCTGTATGGGTGAGTGTGTGGCTGTCTGAGTGAGTGCTTCAAAGTGAGTTGGTGTGTGAGTGGCTGTATAGAAGAGAGTGTCTGGGGTTGGCTGTATGGGTGAGTGAGTGGCAGTATGTATGTGCAAATTGGTATGTATGTGGCTGTGTGGGTGTGTGATTGACTGTGTGAGTGGTTATATATATATATATATATATATTTTTTTTTTATCCAAATGCTCTGCAGCAGAAAAGCACTCGACAGCAGTAAGGTTAATTCCTCATTTATTTGCATTTCGAAGGTGGTTTAACATCCGTCATTTTCCTTGTTTGCCAACGCGTTTCGGAGCTGTCTGCTCCTTCTTCCTGGGCAAAGTGGCAATGCGATATTATGAGGCTTTTGCAGTCCCATGCCTCAGCTGTCTTTAGTAGTAACAGCTTCAGGTGTGTCAGCTTAGTAGCTTGTCATCACTCACAATGAGTTCTGGGACATGTAGTTTTAGTCAGCCATTAGAAACACCCTCAGTGGGTTCCGCAATGTCACAATAATTGAACAAGATCACAGTGGTGCAATCCAAATCCACTGCGATATTTTGAGCACTCCAGTGTGCCCCGGCATGTAATTCCACCTTCGTCAGTGTCACAATCTGCTGTGCCTTCTCCAAACTCGGGAAATCCCTGGTCTGACGGCCCCTTTCTCCAGCGGCTCCCTCCTCCATTTCAAGGTGGTGCTCTTCCCACGACGAAGCTGTCGTGTAAAAATGTTTTTATCCAAATGCTCTGCAGCAGAAAAGCACTCGACAGCAGTAAGGTTAATTCCTCATTTATTTGCATTTCGAAGGTGGTTTAACATCCGTCATTTTCCTTGTTTGCCAACGCGTTTCGGAGCTGTCTGCTCCTTCTTCCTGGGCAAAGTGGCAATGCGATATTATGAGGCTTTTGCAGTCCCATGCCTCAGCTGTCTTTAGTAGTAACAGCTTCAGGTGTGTCAGCTTAGTAGCTTGTCATCACTCACAATGAGTTCTGGGACATGTAGTTTTAGTCAGCCATTAGAAACACCCTCAGTGGGTTCCGCAATGTCACAATAATTGAACAAGATCACAGTGGTGCAATCCAAATCCACTGCGATATTTTGAGCACTCCAGTGTGCCCCGGCATGTAATTCCACCTTCGTCAGTGTCACAATCTGCTGTGCCTTCTCCAAACTCGGAAATCCCTGGTCTGACGGCCCCTTTCTCCAGCGGCTCCCTCCTCCATTTCAAGGTGGTGCTCTTCCCACGACGAAGCTGTCGTGTAAAAATGTTTTTATCCAAATGCTCTGCAGCAGAAAAGCACTCGACAGCAGTAAGGTTAATTCCTCATTTATTTGCATTTCGAAGGTGGTTTAACATCCGTCATTTTCCTTGTTTGCCAACGCGTTTCGGAGCTGTCTGCTCCTTCTTCCTGGGCAAAGTGGCAATGCGATATTATGAGGCTTTTGCAGTCCCATGCCTCAGCTGTCTTTAGTAGTAACAGCTTCAGGTGTGTCAGCTTAGTAGCTTGTCATCACTCACAATGAGTTCTGGGACATGTAGTTTTAGTCAGCCATTAGAAACACCCTCAGTGGGTTCCGCAATGTCACAATAATTGAACAAGATCACAGTGGTGCAATCCAAATCCACTGCGATATTTTGAGCACTCCAGTGTGCCCCGGCATGTAATTCCACCTTCGTCAGTGTCACAATCTGCTGTGCCTTCTCCAAACTCGGGAAATCCCTGGTCTGACGGCCCCTTTCTCCAGCGGCTCCCTCCTCCATTTCAAGGTGGTGCAAATAAATGAGGAATTAACCTTACTGCTGTCGAGTGCTTTTCTGCTGCAGAGCATTTGGATAAAAATATATATATATATATATATATTCACTGAAAAAACCATAGGTTTCAGGGGCGTTATAGTTAGTTGGACATTTCACTCGTACAAAACCATAGAAATTCCCCCGTTATAGTTAGTTCAGCTAACTATAACTCGCGCGCCCGCAATGCACTGCTGATGACGTCACATATTACATCACTCATGACATAGTCAGTGACATCACTCATGACATCATTGATGACATCTCAAATGACATCACTGATGACATCATCCTTGTGATAGAGTGGCAGACCTCCTCTCACCCTAATATAACCTTTGATACACACACTCAAAAATACAAACTAACATTTTCAAAACAATGGACATACCAATACCAGTTACAACACACCTATTCAGTAATTCCAAGATCTACACACACATCCACTCATTCACCAACAGTCCCTATACAGTCACTCATACATGTACTCACTCATCATATGTACTCATACACCTATACATCCTGTTACACACCGCCACTCATCCATAGAGTTACTCACACACATAGTCACACATGCAAACAAAGTATCAATCATCCATTTACTTGCATATACAGTTATACACACACTACCACACTTACTTCTACAGAAACTTACACATACTTACTCTCTTAAACAATCACTTATAGAAACACCTACTTATTTGTACAGGAACTCTTCCAATCTCTCACTCTCACATATACTCACTTATATACACCAATACTCACATATACTCGTTTAAAACATATGTAGTTACTCATAAAGACACTATTGAGACAGTCATTCACTCACTAACACACCCATACACATACTCATCCACCTATACTGTCCTGCACACATGCTGTCTTCAACACATACAAACAGTGAGTCACTCATTCATGCATCTATGCACTAAGTAATACCCCCACCGAACCATACAGACACTCATACTGATACTCAAAAAACCAAATAATAACCCATATAGACACTCATGTAGCTACTCACCAACCCATGCAGCCACTTATACACAAAGTGAGAGACTGATACAGATATTTTCATATTTAAACATTACTCACTAACCCATGTATTCACTAAGATACACTTAGTCAGTTATACAATCAATTTTACAAAACAAATCATCCATTTAGACACTTATATACCCATTTATTCTTCCATCGACCTTGAGATATACATAAATAAAACATATTTAATTTTCAGCAAAACACACATTCACTGGATGATGTCATTTGAGATGTCATGAGTGATGTCACTGACCATGTCATGAGTGATGTAATATGTGACGTCATCAGCAGTGCATTGCGGGCGCGCGAGTTATAGTTAGCTGAACTAACTATAACGGGGGAATTTCTATGGTTTTGTACGAGTGAAATGTCCAACTAACTATAACGCCCCTGAAACCTATGGTTTTTTCAGTGAATTTCTAAGGTTTTTTAAATGCTAATTTCTAACTATAACGTGCCTGAAACCTATGGTTTTTTCAGTGAATTTCTAAGGTTTTTTAATGCTAATTTCTAACTAGAACGTGCCTGAAACCTATGTTTTTTTCAGTGAATATATATATATTTATTATACTATGTATACATGTGAAAATGTCTCGGTCCCCTGTTTGCCTCGGTGGCACGGAAAAAATGGGTGGAACTGACGTCAGCACACCGACGAGGTCCTCTTAAGGCTCCGATGACGTCATACGGTGTCGCGAGCGGAGCCGTGCTCGTTGACGTGGGAGAGCTAGGAAAGAATTTCCATGGAATGCTGGTGCAGGGGATATTCACCTAAGTGTTCAGGCTAGTCCTTTGGGAGCAACTGTTTATGTTGCCACTCCAGAAATCGAAACCAGTGATCCGAGGGCAGAGGCCCTGCAGATGGAACACGAGGTGGGGTGCCCAGTCGTGTGCACCGGCGGGGCAGCGAAGTGACAAGCACCACAACCCACAAAAAAGGTAACGAGGGCACTGAATAACACAGGATCTTCTCTTTGTATCTGGCAGGAACAACGAAGTTAAAATGCCCTAGTACCAAAATGTAGAATTAGTGCTACAACGGTCTTCAAGAGGACCTGCGATGCCGCTTCTGCCTCCCGTACCCTTGAGGCGGCACATGGGTCACGCGGTACGGTCATACTGCGGTGGGACGCACACTCGTTGACCTCTCATGGCACTGCTCCACACTTCAGGGAGGACGCTTTCCATTAGCTATGTTTTCTGATGACATGTCGCGCCGGCCCTGTCCAACAACAGAACTCCTTTAGATCCAAACAGACTCTTCCACTCTCTCACCGGAAGTGAAACCAGGCCACGCGGACACTTTCACAATACAACAGCCGGGAATGCACTTTTCGGTAAAAAAAACACATTCCTTCCTCCTAATTAATCAAATAAACGTCTCACTGAAGAACAGGGGCCAGCTTCGATCGGTAAACAGCCGTTACAACGACAATTTTTTACTTTGCGATACCATTACAACGCATGCATTACCACGCATGCGTTGTACATCACAAAGTCATTACTACGCATTTTTTAGAACGCATGGTCATTTACCACGCATGCCTTTACAACGAATTTTGTTGTAAAGTTATGTATGGTAAATGACCATGCGTTCTAAAAACATGTAGACGATCCATGTCGTTGTAAGGAAACAGAGGCTGTTCCGTTTCCTCACAACGACGTGCACCGCCCCTCAGAGATGACGTGAAGCAGGAACCACGAGGAGAGAGGAACCATGAGGAGTGAGAGGTAAGGGGGATTGGGCATGGGGTGGGGGTTTCTTTTCTAGGGTTTAGGGTAGTGCAGTGGTGTTTGGGTGGTGTAGGGGGTCGTGCTGGGGGTTGTGTTTTAGGGTTTAGGGTAGTGCAGTGGTGTTTGGGTAGTGTAGGGGGTCGTGCTGGGGGTAGTGTTTTAGGGTTTAAGGTAGTGCAGTAGTGTAGGGGGTCGTGCTGGGGGTAGTGTTTTAGGGTTTAGGGTAGTGCAGTGGTGTATGGGTAGTGTAGGGGGTCGTGCTGGGGTAGTGTTTTAGGGTTTAGGGTAGTGCAGTGGTGTTTGAGTAGTGTAGGGGGTCATGCTGGTGGTAGTGTTTTAGGGTTTAGGGTAGTGCAGTGGTGTTTGTGTAGTGTAGGGGGTCATGCTGGGGGTAGTGTTTTATGGTTTAGGGTAGTGAAGTGGTGTTTGGGTAGTGTAGGGGGTCGTGCTGCGGGTAGATTTAGGGTTTAGGGTAGTGCAGTGGTGTTTGGGTAGTGTAGGGAGTCGTGCTGGGGGTAGTGTTTTAGGGTTTAGGGTAGTGCAGTGGTGTTTGTGTAGTGTAGGGGGTTGTGCTGGGGGTAGTGTTTTAGGGTTTATGTTAGTGCAGTGGTGTTTGGGTAGTGTAGGGGGTAATGCTGGGTAGTGTTTTAGGGTTTAGGGCAGTGCAGTGGTGTTTGTGTAGTGAAGGGGGTCATGCTGTGGGTAGTGTTTTAGGGTTTAGGGTAGTGCAGTCGTGTTTGTGTAGTGTAGGGGGTCGTGTTTTAGGGTATAGGGTAGTGCAGTGGTGTTTGGGTAGTGTAGGGAGTCGTGCTGGGGGTAGTGTTTTAGGGTTTAGGGTAGTGCAGTGGTGTTTGGGTAGTGCAGGGAGTTGTGCTGGTGGTAGTGTTTTAGGGTTTAGGGTAGTGCAGTGGTGTTTGTGTAGTGTGGGAGGTCATGCTGGGGGTATATTTTGGGTTTAGTGTAGTGCAGTGGTGTTTGGGTAGTGTAGGGAGTCGTGCTGGGGGTAGTGTTTTAGGGTTTAGGGTAGTGCAGTGGTGTTTGGGTAGTGTAGGGAGTTGTGCTGGTGGTAGTGTTTTAGGGTTTAGGGTAGTGCAGTTATGTTTGGGTAGTGTAGGGTGTCATGCTGGGGTAGTGTTTTAGGGTTTAGGGTAGTGCAGTGGTGTTTGGGTAGTGGCGGGGGTAGTGTTTTAGGGTTTAGGGTAGTGCGCCCAACCAGCCACAATATCCGTGGACAAAGGGGATCCTGACTCTTTGGAACGCTCCGTCATTTGAATAATTTGGGTCAAGGGCCCTACCACGTCCAAGACCTATCAATTCCTTTCTTGGGATCCCTCATATACTTGGAGAAAAAGGTACATAGTTTCTCATCAATTTCAGGCGTGTGTGCCACCTTCCCCTTCAGTGAGGGCCTGGGGCATTCTCCCCTCATCCTATTCCTGACCTCCCTTTCAAGGGGTTGATGGATTTTCCCCACCACATACTCTGCCACTTTGACGTCAGGTGTCCACTCTGCCGACCTAGGATGGTAAATTTGGGTAGGCTCGAACATGTCCGAGTGGACCCCGTCCCCAACCGGGGACTGAGAGGAGTGGGACTCTGGACGCCAGGGACGCCCCGAGTCCTTATCCTCATCGGAGGAGAAATCGTCCTCCGATACACCCTCTCCCTCTAAGGGAAACTCGCCGTCGGGGTCTACAATAGTGGTGACAGTGTCGCAATTTTCTCTGGGCCCCTCCTCCTCCCGGCAGGGTGCATGTTTTAGCGTTCGCGCACTCTTGAGGAAGGTCTCCGTAAGTTTATCAAATCCTTCCAAGTGCCCCGCGTTACGCTTAAAGGCCCTTTTATTCCCCATCTGGGAGTTACTTGGACCCGCCACCACCAGATCTGGGTCACTGAACACCCCAGGGATGCTTTTCGCCAGCTTATCAACCTGATCCCTAAGAGGAGCCAGCGCCCTAGAAATAGCCAGAGAGAGGGCTTGGTCCACTGCTGGAGGGAGAAGTTGGGGGGCCAGTCCTCCTCCACTTCCTGGTAGGAGGAGTAAAAATGGTCTTCTGGAGAAGACATGATAGCAGAGGGTGTGGGCACAGAACAAATGCCCTTAAAATCCTTAAGACAGCCCCCTCGCCGGTGCTCCAACAGCTGGGCTTTCCCCGAAGCTGTTATAAGAATAGACCGAGGCGCAATACCAATTACCACCACCAGGTGGCGCTGGTCACTAACGTGGCCGTGTGGGGAAATCACCGCGTAGCGGTGTCAAAATTAGGCAAGGGTTGGTCGGGAATCAAGCGGACACTAAAGGAGTGACCGGATTCCCAAACGCGCGTAAAGACCAGCGGGAGCGCTCGACGGAGCTGCCTCGCTCGGACCAGACGCGCCTGACAGGATCTCACCGCGCGCAGAGCACACAGCGGGAGAAACTGCGAGGGGAGAACGCACTCGGGCAAGAGCCTGCTGCGCAGGGAATATGAAACAATACCAAGGCAATAATGCTAATAACGTGCACAAGAAACCGCTATACAAACAGCAACAACGTCAGATTAAGCCAAGAATGTAAGGAATGCACTTAACTGACGAGCAGTGAAGAAAGAGGAAGCGGAAGGGACGTCACGATATTATATACGATGGACTGTGATATGATTGGACTATAGTTGCCTTGGAGACTACCCCCTAATGGTTCATGGGTTGTGTAGTCTTTTGTTTAATGATTGTTGTGTTACGTTTTCTTTGAACTGCTATGCAAATAAAGTGAGGAAAGATATGCATAATCCTCGCCTCCGTCCTGCCATAGAATTCATTAAACTTTATTTGATCTGATTTAGAAACATAGATCATAAAAGTGTACATAAAAACAGTAAATCCTCTTTCCTAATACAATACAGTGAGAATTAATTAAAACCAGTAGGTAAAAACGGGTGTTACAAAGCCCGGTTCAGAGCAACTTCAGGTTAACAGAATCATAAAGTTCAATGTTTCGCAAGATCAATCTCATGTACTTCGTGCAAAATATGCAATAAGGGGTCCAAGTAAGATGTAACGCTCCAATACCTGGCCAGTTTGCACTATATAAAACTGTAGAAAAACTAAAAATAAAAAGTGTTTTGCAGACTTCTGTCATTGGGCTATATGTGGGCTACATCTGGGTGATATTTGTGCTACATTTGGGCTCTTTTTTCTCTGGTGGCCATCTTGGGAGACTTATTTGTTATGAAGTTTCCTAATTTCGTCATTTACTGCAGTCTCCTCAGTAGGAAATGCTTTCAGTTTTTTACTTTGATTCCATCAAGAAGGCATTCAGATGTGTCACACATTTGCCATAAATTCAGAATGTTAGCACTCTAGTTGTTCATTAGATCACTGTAGTAAAGCTACTGCTCACCAGGGAGTTAACTGGAAGTACACTGCTGGTATTGAAAGTGATTGTTTCAGTCTGCATGTCAGAATTTTCTAATGAAATAGAAGAGGATTTGAGATCTCACTTAAAACATGCCCTACATTTTCTTTCTGCAGCACTAACCATAATTTCTATGGCAAAATGAACCCCCTCATTTTGTTCCTTTTTAAATTAAATGTTTTAAGTGTTACCAGTTTATTCCAATCAAGATGGCTTCAGGTGTGCCATACTTTTGTCATAAGTAAGACTGTTAGCGCTCTAGTTGTTCTTTAGAACACTCTGGGAAGCTGCAGTAGAACACAAAGGCATCAACTGACAGGCTGCTCCTGTTGAAATGTAACAGGAAGATATTTGAGATCACACTTGAAACGTCCTAATTTTTTCTTTCTACAGCACTAACCATAATTTCTATGACAAAATGAACCCCATCATTTTGTTCCTTTTTAAATTAAATGTTTTAAGTGTTACCAGTTTATTCCAATCAAGATGGCTTCAGGTGTGCCATACTTTTGTCATAAGTAAGGCTGTTAGCACTCTAGTTGTTCTTTAGAACACTCTGGGAAGCTGCAGTAGAACACAAAGGAATCAACTGACAGTCTCTGCCCTTGTTGGATGTACATGTTTTACTGAGAATGTCAGACTTCATTCTCACATGACTGAGAAAGATAATGTGAATTTACAGAAAATATGCACTCATTTTAGCTTCTGGAGCAGCTTCCAAAACTGTATGGGACAAGCATGTGAAAATAGTTTTCTCTCAAACATGATTCATGATATCCCAGCAGAAAGTTTTTCACAGGGTAAAATCACCTTAGAACACACCACAATTCCTGAAATTAGTATGGTACCATCAACAAATGAATTCTAATGTAACTAAAGTCTGTTATCACCCTTCATAGTTCTCCTTTTGGTAACCCTCAAAATCTTCGATTCACTACAATGCATTTCAATGGGGTACTATCATTTATATTGGTCCCATGATGGCTGCCAGCAATTCCAGGATGAAGTGCTGACAGCCAATCAGATCTCACGATGACATGTGTGGTTAGGCTACGCCCAGATATATATGTGTTTTCTTTTTCAAATTTCTCAGGAACTACTGAACGGATTTACACCATTTAACCAAAAGGCACGACTCTGAACCAAGGGCTACCTTTTTGCCAAATTTGGTGTAATTCCGTTCAGCAGTTCGGGCTGTAGCTGCGATGAAAGGTTCCTATGGAAAATTGCATGGGGAAAACACGTTTTGGGACTCCCCATTTTTCTCGGCCCCCACTTGACGAATCACCCCGAGACTTTCAGGATAGGAGCGGACCGGAGCGCCCCACGAGTTTTGAAACTTTCGCGAAGATTCGTCAACCGGCGCCAAAGTTATTTCAAATAGAATGTTGCGGATTTCCTATGGAAAATAGGTCCTAACTATAACTATCTACTGGCGACCGCCAGTAGATAATATATATATATATATATATAACTGCTGAACTTCACTGGCTTTGTATGAGTGAAATCTGAGCCTAACTATAACGTCAATGGAACCTTTGTTTTTTTCACTGAATTTCCATGTTTGTTTATTTTTTTCCTTACTATAATTTCCCTGTAATCTATAGGGTTTTTCAGTGAATTTCTACAGTTTTTTAAATTCTATTTCCTAACTATAATGTCCCTGTAACCTTTGTTTTTTTACGTGAATTTATAAGGTTTTTTAAATTTTATTTCCTAACTGTAACCACTAACCTTTGTCACTGATTGTGTCAGTGAGTGCATGAGTGTCTCAGTGGGTCTGTGAGTGTCAGGGCTGTATTGGTGGGTGGGTGAGTGGCAGTATAGGTTGGATGAGTGGGTGTGTCAGTTACTATATGGGTGAGTGAGTGGGTATCTGAATGGCTGTATGTGTGTGTTTGGGTGTATAAGTGGCTGTATGGGTGAGTGAGTGGCTATCTGAGTGAGTGCTTCAAAGTTAGTTGGTGTGTGAGTGGCTGTGTAGAAGAGTGAGTGTCTGTGGGATTGGCTGTATGGGTGAGTGAGTGGCTGTGTGACTGGCTGTATGGATGTGCAAATTGGTATGTATGTGGGTGTGTGGGTGTGTGAGTGACTGTGTGAGTGGTTGTATGGGTGAGTGAAGGGCTCTGTTGAGAGGCTGTGTGGATGAGTGAGTGGGTGTGTGAGTGGCTTTGTAGGTGAATAACTGGGTGTGTCAGTAGCTGTACGGGTGAGTGTGTGGCTGTATGGGTAAATGACTGGTTGTATGATCTGGCTCTGTGAGTGGATGAGTGGGTGTGTGAGTGGCTCTATGGATAAGTGAGTGGTTGTATAAGTACTTGCATGTGTGTGAATGGGTATGTGAGTGGTTGTGTGAGTAGGCATATGAGTAGTTGTATGGGGGTATGAGTGGGTGTATGAGTGGTTCTGTGGATGATGTCATCAGTGTAATTTGAGATGTCATGAGTGACATCATCAGTGATGTCACTTCACCATGTCAGGAGTGATGTAATATTTATATTTACATTAAATAGACTTTCTATGCTTAGTACAGGCATGCGTTGTAAAGGCATATATGTGGTAAACATTTGCATGGTAAAAAATTAGTTGCAAAGGCACTGCGTGCTCAAAAACCGCATTGTAAATGTTGTTTCCCGTGTGAGGATAGACATGGCCATACAAGCCAATACCTGCCATCTATGGAGTCATCTGTGTGTATATAAAGTTTGAACCACATTGAATACGGGGCTAAGAATGTGCACAGAGATGAATGGAGCTACCTGTGAAAGGTGCAAACACGGGGAATCGGGCAGGTATGAGGTGTCACAGTCCACCCAATCAACACCAAAACTGCCTCTGAGGTAGAAAAAAGCTGTTTAAATGTCGCAGCACAATGGAGAATACAGCACTCAAAAAACACTTTGCTTAAGTTAAATATTATCTGGGATCAGGAAAGCGGAGCGGCTTTGGAAGGTTGGGGAATTAATTAGAATCATTGCTAAAACCTAATGACAGAATATATCATTTTTTGTTCAGTTTCTGTTTATATAGTGGCCAATGTTATAAATGGGTTCAAGACATTAGGAATATAAAACAAAGAAACATTTCTGTCAGATCTGCTGTCCGCTCAAGGGTTAGGAAACCTCTATACAAATGACAAGAAAATAAAATATAACTGCCTCTCTCTATTACATTCTGATGGAATCTTGCATTTTCTGTCTTTTGTTGGAGTTAAAATGTGATTCATTACCAATGCTGTGTATTATTAGATGACGTCGGATCTGATAATGGGCTTTTAATTCCTGTTGATCTATTCCCTAGATGCGTTATGTAGTCAACAATGGCCCTATTACAAGGTGTTCCCTTTTCTGCGGGGTTTAATGTACACATTTACCACCTGTTCTGAGAAGGTGGTAAAATTGTGCAGGGGGCTGTGGTTAAAATATGTAGGAGTTTGTTTTAAGGCAGGGAGGAGGGGAGGAGAGAAGGGTGAAGGAAGGAGGGAAGCATGTTGGTTGACGGTGTAGAAGCATTTAATATTCCCCCTGTAACTTCCCAGAGGTTCGGGCAGTGGATATGGAAGGAGTCCGGGCTACAATGTACCCCTTTCCTGCAGTGATTTTACTTGCAGGATTTTCGGTCTGGTAAAATCAAAATAGTTGTCCTCTGCACCCAGTAAATTTACTTGCTGGAACACCTGATCTCATATAATTTTGTGGAACAGAATTCCACAAAGGAATTCCATTATGCACAGTTCCCACTTGGGGCGCAGGTCTTTTATGGGCACTTTGTAAGTGAGCTGAATAGGAAGAGAGAGAATGCAACATCTTGAGGCACAAGAAGCAATAAAAAAACAAATAAAGTCTCCTCTTCCAGTAAATGGCTTTTGGATGAACTCAGTGGTTGAAGTGGCCGCGATCTATTGAGAACCAAGGTTCCAATCTTTTACAGTTGCTGAACTCTTTGTCAAAAAGCAACTGTTCTAGAACATAATGCTGACCTTCAGGTGCCTCTGGCTGTAAGAGAAGGGAGGGGATATCCTGTTCTGTGAAGCCATCGGAGAGGCACACAGCAAAAGCAGGAACAAGCCTTCTCACCTGGATGCCTGCTACCTGTAAGAAATATAATGTGTGTAATTGCTTAATCAGCAAATATAAAGGCTACTTGGAAGCCAGTGGTTGGCTTTAATTGATGGAGTCATTTTAAGTTTAATGGGTCTCAAAAAGATTTGTTCTTTTTGAGAAGAAATTCAATGGTAATATTAGCTGAGTTCTGGAGTGCATCCTTCTAATGGAAACTTATAAAATATGTTTGTAGTAGATACAGTCTGCTTATTTTTAAATATATATATTTTTAGCACACTTGTTTTATCTTAAACACTACGGGCCTTAGTTGGAGTTCAACAGATGGAATGCTTCATTGTCTAATGTCTCTTTCGCCATTTTATAGGTGCATTATTGACTATGGCACTTGTAAAATGGTGGAAGGGATAGTCTTCAAAATCTGTCAAACTCTAAATAAAACCCTTAATTTCTTTGCACATTTTATGACAGCCTATCTTATACTGTGTGTGATGCAATTTTTAAATAATGAATTGCATATTCACAGGGCTTCTAGTTGTAGCTTGGATCTCGCAGCACTATAAATACACTTCACTATTCCCCAGAGCACCCACTAGGATTCAGATCTGTAACTGTCTGGTTACACTTACAGACATCTGCAGTGATCACATTATCCTGCTGAACATAAAAGAATGCATTTCCCACTGATTAATTTTACATGTATTTATTTTTCATTTAAGGTGAGCATTGTATTTTATACGCATGTACCTGAAGTTGAAAGTCCAACAACATAGTTGCAGAAAATTTGGTCTTTTTAGCCACGTCTATGGCCACACCCACAAACTCCCTGACGTTGCCCCCATAGCACTCAAAGTCACAGTTCCCATACTTTTTATACACTTCAACCTCTGCAATGAACTGTGAAATACTTTGTTCAGGGCTGTCTTTGAGGTCAATTCTCCAGAGCAGCCCAGCACACATCAGCCAAAGAATTGTGTGTGTCCTGGAAGCTGCAGCAGCCTGGGCTAAGACGCAAGTGAGCGGAAGGGGGTTGAAGCCATTTTAGCCCAATGGGCGTTGAGCGCCTGGTGTGCATATCATAATCAGGGCCACTGGAATTATGCGATTGTGCGATTAATGCATTTTTTGCATAATTGTACATTTTAAGCATTTGCCACATAATTCATCCTCTGCCGCATAATCTGCAGATTTTAACAAAAAACTTTTTTGTTTCTAGCTCTAACAGTTCAGCAGTTAGTAAAAACACAATGGCACATGTTGCTGGTCAGTTGAAGGAGCTTAGCAAAGGTTAACCGGTCATATTTCTGTAGCTTATAGCTATATTTGGGTGCTAAACTGGTACTAATTAGGTACAACTAATGCCTATAAAGCATTTAACAAGTTTAAAAATGACTAAATAATGAGGTAATACTATCACAAAATGTGCAGCATAATGTTGCATAATTTGCCTTTTCTTGCTGCATAATTTACTCAACCCTGCTGCACTGTTTGACCCTCGCCTGCTGCATAATTCCAGTAGTCCTGATCATATTCAGCAGATTTTACAGATTCCTTTCTGCTATTGGATCAAAGCATCACTGTTGCAGGCTTTGTGATAGGGGCAACTTCTAGGTTGACCCTACCCCGGACAAACTGAACATGCATACTGCATTACTCAATCTTCTTTAAGAGGAAGTCATCTTTGAATACTCTATGGTTAGTCTCGAAGGTATTTTCAACTATAGAATGTGCTGCGCAGAGCTCCCGCCATGCTCCGCAGTTAAGCTTCACCGCCGGAGGAGGGGGGCAGCAGCTGATCTGCGGGTCCCGAGCTGGACTAGGACGCAGGTGTTTCAAGGTAAAAACAACACTGATGCCGGTACCGGCCGTCCATCTCCCTTTTTCTGCCGTTTATTGAGCGCGAGTGCGGCTACGGCAGGGAAGGCTACGCCGCTGGCGTTAGAGCCGATCGGGGGCCAAACCTAAGGCATGAATTGCTGCATAACGAGAAAGGAAGGAGGAGGGGGAAAAAAAGGGGAAAGGAAACGTGATCAGCTTCTCCTGCTCCTTCGCCTGATCTGAGTGTTGCTGTATTATTTGGTTGAAGGAGGTGCAAGGAGGGTCAGAAGAGTGCGAGAAGTGCAACACCCGGATCCAGCCTGGGATTCTAGTCTGTAACACGCGGGATACAAGATGAGAGGCAACTGAGTACAGGTGTGGATGCGGATTACGCCCCTAGACCTACGTTGCTATGTTGCCCAGCCTGAGCCCCGGGGGCCAGCGATCAGCAACCAGTGATTAGCAGACCAGACTGCGTTCCCTATTCGTATAATTCGCCCAACGGGTCTGTTGAGTCCCTGATTGAGGGGAGTAATTTATTGGTCTGCGTACTACTTATTACACTACTTATTACACTACTATATCCTCTCCTACCCCCCCTCCCTTTTTTTTAGACTCTTATGCTCAATATCCAGTGCCCGATGCTTGTGCTCTGCAAATGCTACTGCTCTGTCAAAGCAAATGCCATATATATAATCAATTAGCATATAGCGACATAATAGCCTAACAGCTCAAACATCACAGTGAGAGGGGAGGTGAAGGGGGGGAGAGAAAAAGAAGAAACCTCTATATGGGGTTAGGGCTGGCTGGTCCAGAATATTTAATCAATAATCGATCATTTCAAAACATTATTTCAAAAATCGGCTGTGGTGCAACGGAAGATTAGAAGATTAGGAGAATACACAGGGCTGAGAAACTGAAAACTGGATCTGGAAACTGAAAACTGGAAGCTGCTCATAAGGGGGTCCGACAACCCAGAGAGTGAGCTCTAGGCTCCCCCTGGGAGGAAGAGGTTAAGGTGGTTGCGGATGCGGTTTGCCTACTGCGGATGCAGATTTTCTGACCAGCTTGTGCCGAACTCCACATTTCCCCCCCCCCCCATTATATAGCCACGAATTTACGAAGGGCTACAACAAGCTACGCTAAGTAGCAACAACACGCGGCAACGTGCACTCAATGAAGCGCATATCAAGAGATCCCTCGACAGCAAAAAAGAAAGACATCGCTAGGAGGAGGAAAGCACATTCTAAACAAAACATCGTAGATATTGAATTGCGCTCCTCCAGTCACTCCACCCCTTCCCTGTCTCCATCTCCCGATCGAGCTAGGTCCAGAGCTCTGCGGGTTAGAAAGATCAAAATGGATCTGGTCAAAAACATAATTAAGGACAGCCTTTCAATGGATGTGACACCCTCAGTAGGAGCCTATTACAGCACTCTATCTAAAGAACTGAAGGCTCCAGGAACTCCGAGGCATCAAGATAATCAAGATAAACAGCAGGGGACGCCCCAGAGAAGAGAGAATAAGGAAATAGGGAAATCAACGTATCCCCAATTTTCTCTGGGAGGACAAAAAGCGACGACAAAATCTGATCCTCAAATATCAGGCCCCCTACACTTGATACCCTCTGGTACAGCTTTCCATGACGCGGCAGTAGAACAAGCAGAACAAGACCCATTTGATAAACAAACATCAGTGGCTGCGGCTACATTACAATTACAGACAACCATGCCAGAGGAAGAAATAACGGAAACCGCAATGTCTGCCAATTCTCTGCCGTCCACAACTATTGAAATTACTCTAAACCAGATCCTACGCGAGCTACGCGACATTAAGCTTTCCCAGGAAATAGCTCATCAGAAGACAAACGAACAACTTGGCCAGCTCAACGAAAATTTTCATCAGCTTTCAACTCGCCTGACTCAGGTAGAACAGACGGTATCCTCATTAGAGTCAAAAAAACAATGATCATGGAAGCAATTTGAGTAAATTGCAGACGGAACTCGAGGACATGCAACTAAAACTAGACAATTTGGAAAATCGAGCCAGACGTGCCAATCTAAGGTTCATTGTTACAGCAAACAAATGATGGACGGAATGCTGACAATGCTAACATTCTCCCCCAGTCAAAAGATCTGGGTTAAATCCATCGTTCTTTTGCCCACTACGCCACCCCAGTTTGGACCCAGCCATATGCAAATCAGTCTTGACCCTGTGCCCCATGGGAACAGTCCAGACCGAACTGCCAGGCCAGGTCCTCCCTGGACCGGAAACAAGCATACTGGGACCGGTTTCAGGTTATGTCACCCTTCTTCAGCCAGGCTAGCTTGAATCCAGTGGCACAGTGAGCAAGGGACCCACGTCTGGGCATACCCATCCCACTTAGTGCGAAAAGTGTTACAGCAAACAAATGATGGACGGAATGCTGACAATGCAAACATTCTCCCCCAGTCAAAAGATCTGGGTTAAATCCATCGTTCTTTTGCCCACTACGCCACCCCAGTTTGGACCCAGCCATATGCAAATCAGTCTTGACCCTGTGCCCCATGGGAACAGTCCAGACCGAACTGCCAGGCCAGGTCCTCCCTGGACCGGAAACAAGCATCCTGGGACCGCTTTCAGGGTATGTCACCCTTCTTCAGCCAGGCTAGCTTGAATCCAGTGGCACAGTGAGCAAGGGACCCACGTCTGGGCATACCCATCCCACTTAGGGCGAAAAGTGTTACAGCAAACAAATGATGGACGGAATGCTGACAATGCAAACATTCTCCCCAGTCAAAAGATCTGGGTTAAATCCATCGTTCTTTGCCCACTACGCCACCCCAGTTTGGACCCAGCCATATGCAAATCAGTCTTGACCCTGTGCCCCATGGGAACAGTCTAGACCGAACTGCCAGGCCAGGTCCTCCCTGGACCGGAAACAAGCATCCTGGGACCGGTTTCAGGGTATGTCACCCTTCTTCAGCCAGGCTAGCTTGAATCCAGTGGCACAGTGAGCAAGGGACCCACGTCTGGGCATACCCATCCCACTTAGGGCGAAAAGTGTTACAGCAAACAAATGATGGACGGAATGCTGACAATGCAAACATTCTTCCCCAGTCAAAAGATCTGGGTTAAATCCATCGTTCTTTTGCCCACTACGCCACCCCAGTTTAGACCCAGCCATATGCAAATCAGTCTTGACCCTGTGCCCCATGGGAACAGTCCAGACCGAACTGCCAGGCCAGGTCCTCCCTGGACTGGAAACAAGCATCCTGGGACCGGTTTCAGTTCGGGCTAGACTGTTCCCATTGGGCGCAGGGTCAAGATTGATTTGCATATGGCTGGGTCCAAACTGGAATGGCATGGTGAGCAAAAAAACGATGGATTTAGGCCCAGATCTATGTACTGGGGTGAATGTATGACATTGTTCTGCATTCTGTCCATCAATTGTTCTTTTTGCATTAATCTAAGGTTCATGGGCAAATCGCCGGTCCAATTCATAAATGAACTGATACGGAAAGTTGTTCTTCCTGAAAGCGCAAAAGATATTGGGGACTTGACCATCAATAGGGCTCATCGAGTACCAGGAAATCGCCCTTCCAACCCCAAATTTCCGAGAACAATTCTGGTTAACTTTGGCGACTGCCGCATCAAAGAACAGATTCTATCACAAGCATTTCTAAAAAAAATCGTTCACTTCCGAGAAGTTCACTTTCAGAATTTACTCTGATATGTCTATTTTAGCTGCACGAAGGCGCCAAGATTTTGTGGGAATGATTGATGAATTTAAGCACTATAATGCACCGGCTGGGATAATACAGCAATCTAAGCTTAAAGTGTTGTTTAAAGGGAGGTCATATATATTTCAGTCCGTAGAGCGGGCTCGTGACCTCTTCCATTCAATTAAGGAAGGGATAGAGAGAGGAAATAGTAAGTAGTATTTGGGCCTATAAGAGATATAGAGGGAGGAAAAATTATGCGAGCTGATGGAAAGACCATAATGTGTCAGGTATGCCTACCTATCTTGGTATAATTTAGGGATGATATCCTCTGCTTCCTGCTATTCTGCTCTCTTGGCTGCCATCTCCTCCGGGGAGGGAAGCTCCCAGTACCATGTCAAGGTACAATGGTAGGGGTAAGGGGGACATGTGGGGTGGGATCCAGGGCACAGGGGGGGGGGTTGGGTCCATGGCAGGCAAGACTCGACTTGTAGGGAGGGAAAAGGGAGGGAGACACTTCAGGATGGGTGGAGAGGCAAAAAGGAAAAAAATAATCACAGATCCAATTAAGAGCAATTTTTACAACCGAAGGGTTGCAAATAAAGGAACCTACTATCTGAATAAAATAAGATATATAACATATACAATGGATAGTAGTCGGATAATAATAACCGACATGCATGGCTGAACAAGAGGTGCTACGTATTGTTTCATGTAATGTGAATGGGGGTAATAATTCAACAAAATTAAGAGCCATACTTCAATGGTTAATGGTAAATCAACCTCATGTGTTTCTTTTCCAAGAAACGCATTTTTAAAAAAGTATGCCTCTACCTAAATGGCCAACATTTATAAAACAGGTCTTTTTGTCCTCAGCAGATGCCGCCGTTAGGGGGGGTTGCAATTCTTATTGCTTGTCATTTTCAAGGGGAAGCCCTTGAGATTATGAGTGATCCCCTAGCCAGATGGGTGATGGGGAATTTGAGACTGGGGGAGCAAACTATCCACTTAATCAGCTATTATGGCCCCGTACATGATGAAACTTTAGCATTGGAAAAAATCGCCAAACTTTTAATCCCTTTACAAGGAGTCATAATCATCGGAGGGGATTTCAATTTTATTCAGAATTTAGGATTG
This sequence comes from Calotriton arnoldi, assembly GCA_963921515.1. Taxonomy (NCBI): domain Eukaryota; kingdom Metazoa; phylum Chordata; class Amphibia; order Caudata; family Salamandridae; genus Calotriton; species Calotriton arnoldi. Next base: position 2,425,867 of record CAWUFW010001731.1, read on the forward strand.
GACTTCTCCCGAAAGAACAAATCCCAAAATAAACCGTTGACGGCCAGATATTTGAATAAAATGACGCAGGATTTCGCGCTAGTTGATCAATGGCGGTCTCAACACCCCGTCAGTAAGGAATTCACATTTTTCTCTAAAAAATATAATACAGCTTCCAGAATTGTCTTTTTATTTAATTTCCCACCAGTGCAAAAAAGGGGAGTCTTGGATTATTCCTAACCCCTTTTCTGACCACTCAGTCCCAGTAGTTAAGATAAAGGCAAAAATCAGTCCAAGGGAGCGTCCCAGATGGACATTAGACAAAACCCTGTTAACAAACGAGGGCTGGATTAAAAAAATACAGTCTTTACTCAATGAGTTTGCCATCAGAAATGCGGGATCCGCCTCACCTTTTGCTGTATGGGATTCCTGCAAGGCTTATATCATAGGTGAGGCAATCTCACATAAAGCCAGAATTATTAAAGAGAAAAAAGAATTAGCTAGACATCTTCAATTTAATCTTGATGAGGCCATTCTGAAATAACAGCATTTAATTTAAAACAGGCCAGAGTAAATATCAGAAACTTTTATGAACATCAGGAAATAGTAAATCAAAAAACCTGCCTCTAAAACTGGTATGAGGAAAGTGAGCATGTGGGCAAATTTTTAGCATGGTCCGTAAAAAATGATCGTAATAATGCAATGGTGAAATCCATCTTTGATGATGCGAAAGGTCAAAATCTCCACCAGGCGGATGAGATCAATAAGGTCTTTTTATCACATTATGAAAGACTATATACAGCTTCAACACCTAGACCACTAGAAGAAATTGATAATTTTTTTAATAGAATCACGCTACCATATTTAACTCCCTCTCAGAAAGCCCATTTGGTAGCACCAATTTCAGAAATAGAGATCTATGAGACCGTAAAAAATACACCTAGCGGGAAAGCCTGTGGCCTCGATGGAATACCGATCGAATTCTATAAAATCTTTTTGCCACAGTTAAATAATTTACTGCTTTCTTTATTTAATGCAATCTTAACAGGCTGCAATGTCCCTAAGACTTTTGCCGAAGCAGTAGTAGTTAGCTTTTTAAAGAAGGGGAAGCCACCAGATATACCCGCATCTTATCGGCCCATTAGACTCTTAAATAACAACTATAAAATTCTCACGAAAATACTGGCAACAAGAATTACTTCAATCGCTCAAAGTCTGGTGTAGAAGGACCAATGTGTTTTTTTACCAGAAAGATCTCTCACCAACAATACTAACTTTTTAACCCAGGCCATTGACTTTTACTCAAATCACAACACAAAAGCGGCAATCATTATGATTGATGCAGAAAAAGCCTTTGACATGGTTAACTGGAATATTCTTTTAGCAATTTTGAAAAAATTCGATTTCCCCCAAGCTATGGTGGACCTACTCACGAAATTATACAACAAGGCTCAGGCAAAAATTGTTATTAACACTCATACTGTTGGTACAGTAGAGATTCGGGGTGGAACCCGGCAAAGATGTCCCATGTCACCGGTTTTATTTGCCTTGTATATTGAGCCTTTAACAAATTCAGTAAAACAAAACCCCTTAATCACACCTCCAATAACAGGGGCACCCAAATTGAAACTATTCGCGGATGATCTAAATCTTTATCTTGAGGCAGAAACGGCTGGCAAAACTCAATCCTATTCGATATTTAGGTATCTGGGTTTCAAATGATTTTACATAACTTTTTGCACTTAATTATATTACAACGCTTAATAAAGTTAGCAAGATCCTCAATAGCTGGCATAATTTACCTTTATCTTTAATCAGAAGAGTGAGATTGATAAAAAATGATGGTACTTCCTTTATTTATTTTTGTTTTTTCAAATGTTCTTATCAAAATTCTTTACATCTATTTCACAGAAATAGATCAATTAATTCGGAAATTTATTGGAGAGGGAAGGAACCACGGACCAAAATAATAACATTGCACTTGAGAGCGGAAGAAGGCAGTCTAGGGCTCCCTCATATACAAAAATATTTTCAAGCCGCTCTCTTGGATTGGTGTGGACAAGCATTGTCAGCACAGGACAACGGCCATAACTTCTCCCTAATTCAAATGCTATTAGAAAAAAATATAGATCTAAAATCTTTTATTAAAATCCCTAAACTACCCAAACGCTACCGTTATAAGGCTCCCCGCATAATCCATGACAGACTCAATCGACTAAAAGAAGAGTATCAATTTACACCTTTACACCCAGAAACCATACTGATACACTGTAGGGAACTAGGAGTTGCAATCGATTCACAGGCATTGAAGAATTGGGAAAGGCTGGGAATCTATCAAATTAAAGATTTAGTAATACAAGGAGAGATGAAACTTGGAGACAAATTAGACAAGATAAACTAGAAGAAGTCTCAACCCTAATTTTCTCAATTCAATTTTATTTATTATGATTTAGAATAACACAGAATTCCACATAAAAGTACATCTTAAAAACACATTTCATTCCACAAAAATTTCCAATGTAAATTCAAGTTGACATTTTCATCTAAAAGCACGAATGAACATAGCAGAAACAGTCGGTCTTGGAGTTTTCAATGCAAGAAGGGGAGAACCTTAAATAATCAAATTGTCATACATGTATTCTTACAAATTTATACACATTTCTAATCTAATACTATCATAAAACATTCAGTGATAAAACTTATTATAAAATACAAAAATTTAAAATTCACTATACAGTACAAGTTTAGTAAAGTGCTTGGGATCCTTAAAAAAAGAAAAAAGTGTGCATGCTTAATTGCAAACATAATAAATCAGTCATTAAGACCGGAAGATCGAGAAAAAGTGCAAGTGCTCTGTACATACATATTAAGAAGGTCTTTACTAACGAGTAACTAGCAGCAGAAAAAGTTTGTAAAAATGCACATACTCAGTTGTAAACATAACTAATCGGTCATAAAGACCGAGAGATCGAAATAAAGTGCAAGTGCTCTAAACATTTATATTAAGTAGATCTTGCCGACCTTAATATATGTTTAAAAATTGTTTAAAAAAGCTAAAAAATTTAAAACACATCAGTTCGGATGGGGGAGACAGCAGACAATTTCGAGCCTGTTCTGCTGTAGTGATATTATACTTTAAAAAACAATTCCTTAAATATCTACGACGTATTGATTGTAATGCGGGACAAACAAATAAAACATGATTCAAATCTTGTATACAGGAATTACATAAATGGCAATACCTCTCATGTCTAGGAATTCCCTCCCAAGATCCTATTACAATTCTTAGGGGGAGTAAATTCAATCTCAGTAACAAAATCACCCTGCGAACTCCGTGTTTAAGATTCCCTAAGACATAAGGTTGGGGATTTTTGACAATACTACTCCCCGCAATACAATCCATGTTTCTGTTCTCTGAACACATTTTAATATCTCTTTCACGAGAAACCCCGTAGATTGTTCTCTTAATTATACTTTTCAGGGCCCTTTTACAAAGAACCGCCACCCCATCCATATCTAAACCAAACATTGATAATGCTTTTAAATTATTCCTAAAAATAGCACTTTTTTCCTTCATATTTACAAATATTTCTCTGTACAGCGCCACCCTTAGCAAATTCTCAGAGCTATTTATCAGTGCATTACACCATCTTAAGCACGTGGCCATTGATAGCACATATGTAGAAAGAAGACCAAATTCGAGCCTAAGCGCTGCAATCGGTGCTGCGCGATTCAAATTACATATTTGGCGCCAGATTTTACCTTCCACTGTCTCGAATCTTGCCCACTCTTGTGCATCAATTGTTTCACTGGCGTAGCTCAGGGTTGGTGGAATCTTTATTTTATAGACCGAAATAATGTGTGAAAAATGTCTTTTCCCACAGTGTGTATACAGACGATTAATTGCAAAGGCTTGTGAAATCGCTTTACCTTTGCAATGGTCCATATGTCTAGTAACTGAGCACCTATTTGTAAATATTTTTCCTAAGTATGGGTAAAATGTTACTACTTCCAATTTTTCTTTTCCCAGGAACCAATTCAAATTTTTTCTGACCTTACAACCTTGATAACTAAAAATCATAACTTTACTTTTTAAAATATTTATATTTAGATAATACTCTTCAGTGTACCAAATTCACTCAGCAAGTCGTCTTTGCAGTCCAATCGGAGTTAAATCCATTATTATTGCGTCATCTGCGTATAGCAGGCAGCTCAACTCTAAGTTTCCTAATTTAGGGGGATCCCCTTTACTAAGGCCCACTCTTCTTGGCAAATCATTAATGTAAATAGAGAAGAGTAAAGGGGCCAAAAGGCACCCCTGCTTCAACCCATTGTTGGTTACTATTTTCTTCGAGAGACCTTGTGTTCCCCCCAATAATACCTTAGTCCAGGTAGAAGAGTGGAGAGCAATTATTAGTCTTAAAAGATTCCCTGGAATCCCCATAATAACCAATTTCCTCCACAGCTTCCCTGATCTACCCTATCGAATGCTGTGGAGAAATCTATAAAAGCCGAGTATAACGGCACACCCCGACATTCTGGATATTTTTCAGTTAAAGTTTGCAAAATAGAGATATTATCCAGTGTGCCACTATTCTTACGGAATCCTGTTTGTTCCAAAGGAATATAGTTATTTCCAAATGCCCACTCTTGAAGATGAGTGAGAATACTCTTTGCAAACAGTTTCCCGGTTGCATCCAGGAGCGAAATCTGTCTAAAACTGGCCGGGGAATTTTTTGGACCCTTTTTATATAACGGAACAAGTATACTTCCCATCCAGGATTGTGGAATATCCCCATAGGTATAACAATGGACAAACAACGGATGCAAAAATTTTGCCCATTCTTCACAATCCTGTTTTATTATGGCTACTGGTACATCATCTGGGCCCATTGCGCTAGAATGTCTTGCCCCTTTAATGTAACCCTCAATCTCCATACATGATGGTGCACCATAATCGCCCCCCGTAGTTGGAGTAGTACTAACCTCTTGAATCTGTCCAACTGTGAGATTTAAAGCATAAAGCTGGGAAATATATATGGACCATTCTGCTTCTGGGATTAAAATGGGTTTTGACTTCTCTCTCCCATCACAGATTTTTTCAATCAATGCCCAATATTTCCTAGTATCCCCGGAAAGAGCCACCTCTCGAAGTCTAACCCATTTTTCGTCTTCAGCTCTCCTTCGATCCGATGATATTTTCCTTTTCCGTACCTGTTTTAGCCTACTTATTTCTCTCTGCCTTTGTGTCGTGGGCACCCTAAATTGGACTCTAATTAAACCATTAATTTCCCGATTTCAGGTTTTTAATTTCCCATGGTATTATTACTAATGGAGTAGAACTAAAAACTTGCTTCTTTCTTCCGAAAGTTCTAATTGCAGCCAAGACTCTCTCGAACCTCTGAACTGGTGTTTCTTGCTTGGGAATAAAGGCGGTATTCTCAAAGACCCTCTTAAAATTTGGAAGCAAATTATTTGACCAGCAAGTACGCCCATTATTACGATTATAAGAGACATTTTCATCCCTCTGATTCCAAAGTTCAGGCTTCTCGATTTCTATGTCCATTTTTACAACTAAAATATTATGGTCACTCATATTTGTGGTAGATACCTTGAATTGTGTACATGCATTAAATAATTGAAAAGAAACTGCCATATAATCAATTAAAGAGTGACCATGTGCCCCACAAAAGGTGTAAGCTGCGGGGGAGTCCTCCGGGAATCTACCGTTTAACGTTACAAGGTCTAAACTCCTAAAATTTTGCAAGAGTAACAGGCCACGTTTATCCGACTTTAAATGGACCGGCAGTACAGAATCTGGGATAGCCCATACTTCCTCCAGTTCCGGATTAGAAAAAAACATGACTGCACTATTGGATAATTTGGCGTTAAAGTCACCTACCATCATTATACGTGAGCATTCTTCATTGTTACTTAACCTTTGCACAAAAGTACAGATAGAGTCGACCAGTACGTTTGACGCTCTCCCAGGGGGAATATACACATTTACCAATAAAAGAAAAATCGCTTGCCCCAAATTATCTTCACCTATCCTCAATTTTACTCCAATACAGCATTTTGATGGATGCATATAGATCACAGGATCCCATACTATGTCACAGCTAAGTAAAATAGCCAAACCTCCACTTGCATGCCCTTTTACGGATTTTTTTGCTGTACTACAGTACACAAAAAAATTCTCAAACTGAAACTCTTCCCCCATCCACGTTTCCTGGAGGCAAATTATTTTGGGGTCTAATTCTAATAGTGATTTAAGCTTATAACTCGATTTTCCTACCCCCGCCACGTTCCAGGATACGATGTTTCCCAATTGGCTACCCCCGCACTATGGGCTTTGTGGTAGTTGTTTTTGACCCATTCAATGTACCTGCAACCCAACTCCACTTTGCCACCTCATCCTCCCCATTAGCACTAGGGGGCCATCGGACTTCAGGTGCTAAAATGTTAAATTCTCTATCTCCTGGATTTCTTCCTACTGTTATTTCTATATCTTTAAGATTTATGGGGATATTTACACCCCTATTATTAGGGAATCCATTCCCTTGCATCTGATGAATCGTTCCTAAGCTTTCTGATGGAACTCGGCGATGGGGTGCACTAGGGATCACATCTATACCTCTTTTCCTAAAGCAGTCCGCATTAGCTATAACCAGTGCTGACACTACCCCTGATGAAAATGTAGCTCTAGTGCTTGGGGAGCACTCCTCCCGTCTAAATGGACCAACTCAATATCTTTACTAGTTATTAACCCCAAATCCTTTATTTCTATTAATATCTGTAGGAGGGCACTTCTATTCAATAACATTGGTTCAGTTTCAAACAGAGAGACGAAAATTAAAGTCCTGCACACTTGCCCGACTCCTGGTCCAGTACTCTTTATTGATCTAATACCAGGCTGCCCTAAAACTGAGTCTCTCTCTAACTTGCCCCCTTTACTATTCAGAACTGAAAACAGGTTCCCCACCCCAACTGTCCCCTGGCTGGAATCAAACCTCGCTGAAAAAGTATCCTGCCCACAGGTATCGAGTGCGGCACCTCCTGAGGCTACATACTGAACTATTACCGGTTCACTTAATTTTTCCGTTACACTTCCTAATATGGGGTCTCGGCTTATCTCATAGTTTATCGCACTTTCTTCCTGACCCTCTTGACACGATGGGGCAATCAACACCAGGTTCGAACAGATCGACTGATTATCATTTTCTTGCCCAATCTTTCGACCCGTATTCAATGTGAATTGCCCCAAGGTCCCTGTATCCTTTCTATTAGGCGAAGATTTTGTACTATTTGCTTCCTCACATACTGGAAGGAACCGCAATTTTTTCTGTTTTCGTTTAGGGAAACGTCGATGCCTCATCTTCTTCTTCCCCCACCGACCAGTTCTGAGGTTGCCTTCACTCAATACTGGGACCTCCCCTAAGGGTGCACTATCTGAGGTATTTGCTAATTCTTCAGTTACTTGTAGGCTTCGGGTTATTTGAATTACTTTTTTAAAAATAGGGTAAACTCGTAATGGGGGAGGTACTGGGGATACTTTTGAATTAAATTTTTTCCCTTGGCTGGTAAGCTGTACACTCTCATGGGGTTTAACTGGGGGTAAACTTATAATTGGACTACCTCTAAGCGAGACACTTTTAGATCCCACATTCGTTTCTTTCATTTCCCCGTCCACAAATTTAGTACCACTTTTTAACATCTTGTTACAAATTTGACATAAATGACTGGGTACTTCAGGGACCTTTTCCAAATTCTTTATGGCTTGCTTAATCTGATTAAGTTCTTGGACCCCTATCAGTATGGGCGAGAGAACTTCCAATATATGATCAGTATTTATAGTACTTTTTTCTAACAAAGATAAAATTGCGGATAGGATTCTCTCTAATGCGTAAAAAATCTCCAGAGTTCCCCCATCCGCACATTCTCAATTGAATTCATACTGTTCTCTACCCCCTTATCCATTGATACTCCTGATATCCTTCCAACCGAAAGTTCTAATAAATCAGCAGCATGGGAAGAACTAGTAGGTGTGCTACTATACAGAGCAGGCATATGTGGTTGACCAGCTATTAAAACCGGAGACAGTTCTGGATCCATCTCCAAGGCACCTGTCTTTTTCAGCTGTGCCGTTAGTTCTTCATTCTTTTCCATTTGCTTAGCAATATCCGGTAGAGTATAATCCTCCACTTTCACCTGCCTAGAGCTAAAGCTACGTTCTATCCGCTGTGGCACTTTTAATGACAGTTCACTCAATTTAGTCCGCAAGAAACCAGGCTCGAATTCATTCATACTTCTTGAATAAACTTGAGAATTGTCAAAAAGGGATACCAGTCCTGCCAATGGAGATAATGGGGTGAGTCCTTTTCTTATCACATTAATATCCGGGGGCCTTCTACTTTGCCCACTGACAAATCCGTTTCCATTTCCGTTTCCATTTCCAGATTACTACCCACCCCTCCTAATTGTAAAACAGCAGTTTCACCTGGTGGCTGTACTGGTTTTCCACTATTATTGTTCTGTTGAATAATTACAGCAGGGTAAAAAGGTACCTTAACTTCTAAATTAGTGGACTGACTGTCCTCCTCATTCTCTGCTGTTACATGAGTGTCCATCACCTCATCTTCCTGGGTCTCCTTTTTTTCCTCCTTTAGCCCCTTCCCACGCTTAGAGCTCCTTACACCTTTTGTAAACATTGACATCACCGATGGGTACGTTTTCAAATGCGAAAGGTGATCCCTATTTCTCCTGCGCCGAATGGGTTTCTGGAGTTTAAGCGGACTCCTCTGGCTCGGATAACAACTTTCTAAGCCTGCTACTTTTTTCGCTTTTACGTTTGAGCGCAAACACCTAGATGGCATTACAAAATAAAATTAAAATTCTCTTGCTGCTTACTAGGCTGCTTTAAGGAAAGGGACTGTTTGAAGTAATGGAGGTGAAGGTGAGGAATTCAGTGCACTCTAGCTCGCAGTTGACTTTGTTTGTTCAGTCCTTTAATAGCCTTCACAGATCTTTACTGGAAAAGAGACTGAAAAACAACAGTAATCCTTTTTTTGAATTTAAGAGCAGCTTCAAGGACGGCAGGTTTGGCAATTTTTTACAGTCTAGCAGGCGGTCAGCCGGCTCAACAACGGCAGCAATTTGGCCCCGCACTACACTGCACCACAAGGAGCAAAGACCAGCACCCTCACCCTCACCCCGCCTGCTCTGTTTCTCCGTCCCCAATGCAGCAGCAGTCCAATGGTGCGGTGGTATTGGCGTTGGCGGTAATAGTGTCGGGATCCGTGACAAACCGCAGGAGCAGGTCGAGACTAACCATACAAAGGCCAGTTGCGTCTGGCGTCTAACATGGATGTACAGCGTAGAGACGCAGACGCAGCCGCAGATTACAATCAACCCAGCTCTAAGTGACCAAAGGACTGTTGCAAGTTAAGGCCGATGTCAAAGATCAGAGACAGAAGCGGCGACCAACAGCGGTCCGATCCCGGGGGACTGGAAGAAGGCGTGAGACGTGAGAGACTCGCACCCGTGGCACCCGTGGCAATACAGCCGTTGTTATAGTTGAGTGGGCGGGGGGATAACAGCCGGTAGCAGGGGGCAGGCAGCAGGGGTAGAACACCTGAGAGCAGGGCGCACTGGAAGCACCGCAAGCCGCACCCAACCTAGTTGGGCCGCTTTCGCAGGCTTACCTGGGCTCTTCACTCTGCGGCCGCCGCTAAAGGTGGCCGCGCTCTCGTTTCTCTCTGTGCCTACCACGACTTGCTCTGCAGATCCCCCGGCTCTCCTGTCTGGTGCCTCGACGGGTTCCACAAGCCGCCGCACTCACACTGGGCCGCAGCTCCGGGCCGCAGCTCTCTCGCTCCTCTGTCTCACCGGCGAACTCGCAGACTCTCCCACGTGACCGGCGAAGAACCCAATCACACGGACCTAATTTTCTCCTATCTTCAAATTTCGAGCCTGGTTAAGAAATTGCAACTCCGGAGGGTCCACTTCCCAAAGCCGCCACTCATGCGCTGTATATCAAACAAATGGCAGGAATCGGAAAGTGGTACCACATATTACAGCAACATATCTATGATCATGTAGTACCGAGTGCCCTTCTAAAAATACAGGAGACCACGGGTTGTCGAATAGAGGCACCCAATGGCAGGACTATAATAAATGGTCCACCACGGCCATTCGCGGGGCGGGCTTTAAACGAATGGCATTCTTTTCAAAATGGCAACTATCTTATAACCCAGATAAATTGCACAAATTGTTCCCAGAAACATCATCAGACTGTCCTAGATGTAATCATTCAAGAGGGGACTGCTTCCATATGTGTTTCTCCTGCTCGAAATTGATTGTATACTGGACTAGGGTCTTCAAATCTGTGAGTCAACAACTTGAATGTAGCATAGACCCCAATCCTATGGTAATTTTATTTGGGATCTCCAACACTAATTTAATGGTGCGACAAAGACAATTTGTTTTTAATGCTTCGTTAAAAGCTCGATTGCTTATTTTACAAAACTGGAAATCATCGGATCCACCAAAACATTCACAATTGGTAATCAAAATACGTAACAGGAAAGAAAGAGAAAAACTTTATTCCCTCAGGATAGGGGCCAGTCGTAAATTTGCACAAATATGGGGAGCAGAATAAAATCAAAGCGACAGGCACTGCATCAAAACATAAATAAAGGAAGAGATATTGATAATTGATCGTAGCTACAAGAACCTATAATCTAGTCTGCATGTTTTTATGATCTATTTATTGCATTGTATTTATATTTGGACTTAGGTTTAGATGTCCACCCACAAATATCAATGAACTACTTTTTACATGATGACTATCTATGGCATGTGAATTATGAATTGTCACGATACTACCCTCTCCTTTAACAGTTTTATTTTTCTTTTCTTTCTCTTTCCCTTTCCCGAAAAAATGCTCTATGAATTTCTTGAATGGTCTGTGATTTATAGAATAAATAAAAAATTTAAAAAAACATTAGAATGACTGTGCCTGTCTTGATCCGGAACATGCATGTTTGCATCATCATCTTCACAGTTTTCATCACACCAAGGGTCATCAGCATACATTGGACTTTCCAGCGGCACGTTTATGTAAAAGTGACCCCAGTGAAACACATTTTGATCTCTCCACGCATGCTCCATCATTTATTACTCTGCGCATACACAGAATTCCTCGCAACCGTTTCCATTTGGCATAAAGAAAACAATCTAGATTCCACTTTATTCTCGAAACCAGATTGGGAAATGTGTACCAACACACCAACCTTGACACTTTTGTTGTGCAAATCAAGCTTGCACTTATATTTGGCGTGAGCAGACTCAATCCTACTGCGTCGCACTGCCTCATTACAATATTTCCATAAACCCTTCCAGCCAAGATAAAACAAAGTAACACCGAATCTACTTCCTAACAATATCAAAGGTGTCTCTTTGGTCCCTGAATATAGTGTGGAATCATAACACAGCAGTAAAAGTTTCATGAGATGTGGTTTAGCATTGGACAGCCCACTGAAGAGACTTGTTTACAATGCACTTGTTTCTTTCTACCGGGCTATTGGATAGCAGTCCAGTGCTGGCAGTACAACACAGGGTAATACGGCTTGATAAAAAAAAGGCAGACATCTCATTAAACACAAATGACGTGCCATTATCAAGGCCAAGGCTTTTAGGAAACTCTTTTCTATTGAATAATTCCTTTTTAGTAGGAGGCTTCTCTACTAATTTCTTTTCAACCCGCTTTCAGTAATATTCTGTTTTAGTAATAATATAACACTTAGGTAAAACGCCATACGGACCAATGAAGTCGATTGCTTGCTACTTCAATCAAAGAAGGTTGCTGTGAATCTACAGGATTATCAGCCATCTACCATACAGCACACTCTTTCACCAAAATAGCTCTTAACGTCCTCTTAGCACAAGTCATACTTAGGGGCCGATTACGATTCAGGCCGGAAATCACTGCGACCGAGCCGGACCCGGAGAGATTTCCGACCGAATCGGACTCTAGCAGCCCGACCGAACGAGTACGATGCGTACGCATGCAATCGGACTCGATTCGGTCGGACTCCCTTTGAAGTCAATGGGAGCCGGTCGTACAACGCGTACGCGGGCTACCATTGACTCAATGGGTGCGAGGCGAACAAGGGCGCCCCCTACAGCGGGTACGCGTCGATGTGAATCGTGCCGTACATGCACAGGTAGGGGGGGACCCATGGATCCCCCCTGTGTGCGACTCGCGCGGCTTCGTGTGCAGGGGGGTCCGACACGGACCCCCAAAGTCCGGCTCCGACGGCCCTTTGGAGCCGGACGGCGCGAGTCGGTCGGACTGCTCGAGGCGCGCATCGTACTTGCCCGGCCGGGGAACGTCTCCATTGCGCGGTGCGAGTCGTGTCCGTGCGAGTCGGTCGGAGCGGGTCAGACCCGCGTACGAGTCGGTCAGCAATTTCGCGTGCGCTCGCATCGTACTCGCTGGCCCGGACGCACGTACGAATTGGTCGGGAAAGAGGGCTCCGAATCGGATCCGGTTAAGCCGAATCCGATTTGGTGCCCTACCGGCCGAGATCGGAATCGGCCCCTTAGTGTCCATTTTGAACCAAAGCAACCATTGTGCTATGATTTAAACGCAATGGAACACCTTTACAATAATGACATAACAAGCCACCCTCAGCGATAATTCATCACTAATGTCACATAAACCACATATAGCTACAGGCACCAAATATACCAGCACCCACCCATATTTCCAAAGGCTGGTCACCTCTAGAACACTCTCATCTTCATTTATCACTGTACACCAATTCATCTCAGTGGCACATTTTGAGCACTCACAGCCATAGAGACATGCGCACTGATACATTCTTCATCGTCTTCCTTTTGTGCGTCCTGGGTTTCCAGTGGCAATCTAGATAGGCATTCTCCACTGGCATTCCAAGCCAGTGGAACATCCAGCTGATATTCATGTGTCCTCAACACCACTCACTTAGGATGCTACTATACCCACGTATGTCATACTATGTCCCAAGAGTTTGTGATCTCTCCTTAGCACAAACGTATTACTCCACAGGGACTGCTGGCGATTTTCCCCTTTAATACAGTGTTTAACTGCATTACAATATAATGTGTTTATGTTTCGCTGTAAACCAATGGGTATGATATCAAACAAAATTACATGACTATGAAAAGGGCCTAAATGTGGAGGAAAATTATTCATATATCAAAAGGAAGCGGGCAAATCATATAAAAATAATGAAAAAAGTAAAGGGGTTAAAATACATTCCTTTTTAAACCATTCTGAATATTTTTCTTACTAGAAAGCCCTCTATCACCTCCTAGCAGCAGCCTGCACAGGGTGCAGGACTCTAAAGTCATCGGCAATCTTAATACCATTGGGAGGAATCCCAAATGCCTAAATTTCTTCCACAGAAGTGAATGGGTAATTTGATCGAAAGCCTTTGAAAAGTCAACGAAAGCAATATAAACAGCTTATTTCTTTAGTCGCACATTTTTTTCTTAACCGCTTAGCTGCTTCGAACGTTCCGCGCCAGTGCGGAACGTTCTATTAAGCGGGCGGGGCCGCGTCGGCCAACGGACGTGCGCAGCACTACCGAGGTAGTGCTCGCGACGGCGGTTGGCCGACGCACGCAGCGAAAGGGTTAAAGGATATTTACAAATGTTTCCCCGCAGAATCGAGTACAGCAATTTGTCTATAATTTTGAGGGTCACTCGTTAGGCCTTTTTGTTCAGTGGTTGACTTGTGCTACCGCTTCAAGATTTTGGAACAGAGGCATCAAAGACTGGGACCAATATTTACCTCCATGAATTACAATCAGCTTTTTCCCCTCGCTTACGTATCTTATTTACCAAGCAATACAAAATCACATATGACTTTGCTGGGATATAGGTTAATCTTCCATCTGTCCCATATTGCTGGACTTTATACCTAATATTTGATGAATTTGTAATACTTGTTATTTGTCATGCATTTATCTGATCATTTTTATATAACTTTGACATCTTTTCATTCCTGTCCAGCAGTTCTTTGTTAGATAGTCCTTTCTTTTTTTAATTCTTTCTTATTATATTTTTGCTTCTGATTCTTCTGTATTGCTACTGTACTGCAAATGTATTTCTTTTGAACTAAAACAATAAAAATATTTGAACAAAAAAAAATGAATTACAATCAGCCTAACACAGCAATTTGAGTCTGACCGGGACCCATCGTACCGGAGAGTCTTTAGGTATGGATATAATGTGTGATTTACTTGGCAGAAGGAGGAAGAATGTCAATATCAGAATTTTAAAAAATCGGCAGTGCAAGAGAGTCCTCAAAATCCTGCTCCGGGCTGGCCATATGTAGTTCTGAAATATAAAATAGCAAAGCCTGCTGTGAAAAGTTCACTGCTGGGAGATTTTTGCTTGCAGAGCATAGTTTAGCAATAATTTGCCAAAAGGATTTTGCGTTTCTAACTGGCTGCAACCCCAAAGCACGATGAAGGAGATCAAATATCTTTTGTTGCATTTTGAATCTATGTTTCTTTCGGGCCGTAATTGATTTTTTTTTACTTGCTCTCCAAACTGAGGGATCCCAAAATTGACTTTGAATTTTTTTATTCAATGCCATGGAGAGTGCACAATATATTGTATCTTTAAGTGGAGGTTTATTCTGTTTTACTATAGACCTCTGTCTGCGAGCTAAAGAGGCAGAAACTAAAAGGCAATGATCAAATGTCTCAATGATATTCCTCTCTGAGACTTGCGATAATTGAACGTTAAATGCAACTAAACACTTATTTGCAGCAAGAACAGCCATAAAGTATACACAAAATTGATGGATGGAATGCTAGAATTAGTCTCAGACACTGGTAATTACTCAGAGCCGCATACCCCAGTCCATAGTCATTTTGCAAACCATGCCACCTCAGTTTGGACCTATCCGCATGCCAATCAGTCTTGACCCTGCTCTAGTAGGAACACTCCAGCCCACTAGCCCATAATGCGGGCAGGTCCTCCCTGAACCACCAGAACACAAGCAACCCAGGACTGCTTTTGCCCTTGTTAGGGATCATCAGCCAGGTATAGCTTGGTTCCAGCGACACAGTGTGCACTGTACCTTTGTCTGGGCATACACTTCGTTAGTAACGGTACAACTAAGTTACAAGTAAGTGTATTGTATTGTAAGTTTCTTAGATTTAGAATTCTTAGCTACTTATGTTCTTCGCTCCTCATTGGTTGCTGCATGCTTTTTGTTTAACTGTTTTGCACATTTTCGGTCTAGTTGGCAGTGTGTGTGTGGATGGTCCAATAAATGCTGCACTTACTCCTCAATTTGTCTAGTGGATTTTTATCTCATTTTGGTGACAAGCTAGCTAGTGGACCAGGGAGCATGCAATACTGCCAGTACTGTGCCGTACCAGGAGGAAAATATTAAAGGAGGAGTTTGTAAACACTTACTGAAGTTGTTTCTCTTCACTGAGTGTCATCTACAGAGTATCATTTCTGGAGTATCTGCATTCTGCCGACCAAAAGATTTCCAGAAGGAGTTGAGCTTTTGGTGTCAATAAGTCTTTATTTATTGGTCTAGAAATTCAAGGTAACATGCATGTGTGCTTTGTTTGGAATCCATATAAGATTGCGGAATGCACATCATCTTCTGGGGATAACAACGTGAATGAAGGCGAAGGCCAACTTAAGTGTTGATTTTTTTCTCAAGGCAGTACGTACTACTGTGGACACAATTGCAGTTGTGTAGACTCTAGATTTCGGACATTTTTAAAGTTTGGGTAGGTTCACAATGTTATGCATTGCACTCACGTGTTATACATTGCGTCCAACTTGATGTTATGAATTACACTTTGTGTTGTGTCTTTCTTTTATCTTATTGGGCAATCAATCTATTGACGGTGTCAGGCACATCATATCTTACAGCCTGTCAACGGTGATAGACACATCTTAAGTTAAACAATACAGCCTGAGTTATGTCATTATTTGATTATACATACATTGTATGCTGTGTTTAAATTCTCAATTAACTCTGCATGGTAATCAATTTATCAGTGACGGGCACACCAATTTTATGGCCTGTCAACTGCGATAGGCACACCTGATACTACAGATATATTTTATGCATACCTGTCATTCAGCAATAACCATGAGTGCTTTTTATGGTACTCCTCCACCTGCATATTTTTAGGGTCCAAATCAACCCAGCATGAAATGAGACAAATGGCTAAAACATGTTCAAAACTATGTTAGCCATTAATTATAATTCTTTTGATCCTGAATGAAAGAAGGCATTATAGTTAAATCTAATTGGGATTGAGGCAGAAGATGTTTATGAACATTTAACATCTGTATTACCACCACAAGGTGTGAAAGTTGGTGACTATGATTCAGTTTAAAAGCATTAGACAGACTGAAAAAGAGATTTACTGAAGAGACATGTATAGTTTTGGAGAGATTCAATTTTTAGACAAAACATCAGCTTTTGAATGAATCTGTTGGATCTAATGTATCAGCTTTAAGAATTCTCATAGTGGATTACGCATTTGATTTCAAAGTAGATAGATATGTCAAGGATCAAAATTAAAAAATTCTGGAACAACTTCTTCGCCAAATTAATCCAACACCACAAGAAACCATAGAGATAGCTAAAAGTGTAGAACATTTAATTAGCTCAAACAAGCATGTAATTCAAGTTCTACAAGGAATTGTTGTAATCTTTGTGGATCTAAAACACATTCTGCTCAATTTAAGTCTTGTCCTGGGAAAGGAAAAGAGTGTTTCAGATGCGGTAAGGTTGGCCACTTTGGGAATGTGTGTTTATCTTCTAGTAAGAGGAAAATATACTCAATTTAAGAGGTGATAGATTGTTCAAGAGAGAGTGTATTGCTTTGGAGAACTTTGTGTATTTGAGGAGTTATAGAGCGAGTATAATAGTATAGTAGTGAACACAAGGGAACAATCTGATGTTCTTATACCAACTGGTTCTTTGGTTCATAAAGAAACTGATATTAGTAATGATACTGATAAAGAACCTTATGCTCCTCCTATGAGTGAAGTTGGAATTTATGGTAGTTGATTGAAAGTTATGGCTGATTCAAGCTCATGGTACACTGTTTTATCTGATACATTTTTGGGAAAGAATTGGACTGACAAAAAAGTGGAACCTAATTACGTGACAGTATTTGGTTCTGGTGCCAAAGAAATTAACATGTTAGATTATTTTGCAGCGGAAATAAAATTTCAACACAAAACCATTCAGAAAAAGTGTGTGTGGCTATTGATGGATTGCATGTTTTGGGCTAGAGTCATCAAGAGAAATTTGAAATAACTTTTAATCCCAATGCTAAAATCCTGTTCATACTGTGGATGATGTACATGTTATTCAAGGCACTATTAACAAGACAGATCAGTTACAAAATCTATTAGAGAAAAATACAACCTTGTTTCATAAAGAACTTGGTAAAGTTGTTGGTTTAACTCATCTCAATCAATTGAAGCAAGAGGTTTCACCTGTTAAGCACAAATTGACACATGTTCCTATTATAGTTAGAAGTGAATTATCAAAAATGCTTGATGACGTGCGGAAAGTATAATTGAACCGGTGAATGCTTAAGAACGGGTGTCTCTCAGAGTTTTGGTCAAAAACAAAACAGGAGATTTAAGATCGTATGTGGATCTTCATTCAGTGAATAAACAAATTCTGGTGGATTGTCATCGGGCTGGACTGTTTCCATGAGGCACAGGGTCAAGACTGATTTGCATATAGCTGGATCTGAACTGGGGTGGCGAAGTGAGCTAAAGAACAATGATGGATTTACCCAGATCTGTGACTGGGGGTGAGTGTCTGAAAAGTTTCAGCGCTCCGTCCATCATCTCCTTGTGTTTGCTTTGTTCGCCCTAAGTTGGCAGGGTATGCTCAGACGTGGGTCCCTTGCTCACTTTGCCACTGGATTCAAGCTAGCCTGGCTGATGAGGAGTGTTACCCTGAAACTGGTCCCAGGATGCTTGTTCTAGTCCAGGGAAGACCTGGCTTGGAGGTTAGGGCTGGACTGTTCCCATGAGGCACAGGATCAAGACTGATTTGCATATAGCTGGTTCTTAACTGGGGTGGCTAAGTGAGCTAAAGAACGATGATGGATTTAACCCAGATCAGTGACTGGGGGTGAGCGTCTGAAAAGTTTCAGTGCTCTGTCCATCATCCCCTTGTGTTTGCTTTGTCATCCACTACCATGTATTCAAGACATTTTTACAAAGTTGCATGGGGCAAAGATTTTCACTACTAATGGTCTGAAGGCGGCCTATCACCAAATTGAATTGGCTGCTGATTCTCAATACATTTATTACACCAAATGGAGCTTTCAGATACATGTGAATGTTAGGATTTTACCATCTGGCCACCAGGTGGTGCTCACAAAGGCCCTCTGTCACCCTGTCATTATCCCTGAATAGGATTTTATACACATCTACACTTTGCATTCTTAGATCCACTTCATATTCGAATCCAGGCTTCTTCACTACCTTCCTGATGCATCATAGACCCTGTAATCATTGCTGACTCCAGACCCTGCCCTGATCACTTCCTGGTGGCGGTATTCTATTCTCTATCTTGATTCATTGATCCTTTGGCTTTTCTGACCTCTTTAACCTGCCTCCTGGACTTTTCTCTCTTTTGACTCTGACTCGTACTCCGTTCATGGATTTCCCGAGTCCTGTCTTGTGCCTACTGATTTTCCTGATCTTCCGCTTTCCAAGTCCCAGTTCTGCCTTACCTCCATTGGTAGTTCCCTGATTCCTTGCACTTGGTTGATTCCTTTCACCTGGTTCTCTTCCTGCGCCCGTGCCCCTTCCCTGAGCCATCTGATATTTCTGACTGGTGAGCCTAAAGTGCAGAGGCTCGCAAGCAACCTTGCTGCTGAACCTCCTTGTGCTCTGCTGAACCTGCTACTATACTCCAGGCTTGCCTTTTGTTTTCTGTTTTCAATGTTGTTTGATTACATGTTCCTATTCTGATAAGTTATTGTGTCTGTTACGTTTTACCTGTTTACCTGCCTCTTGGTTCATGTGTTTGCCTTGTTTCTAGTTCTGACTGCACACATCCAGACTTGTCTTGTATTTTCAGATTCCTTGTCTTGTATTTCTGTGTTGCTTTTCCGACTGCGTATTCCTGTTTTGTCCTAGTTAGTGCGCAGGTTTCTGTATATTCAGGGCGAGAATTATTAAACCCTAGCATTGACCTTCTGTCACGCAAGGTAACGCATGAGCAACACAATTCTTGAGTCAGATTTACCAAGCCACGCAAAGCCACCTTGCGTGGGCCTGTGTGGCTTGGTAAAAGCAAGGCAGCGCATGTTGCTGCCTTGCGTGACTGCGCTGGTAAGGCGTTACATGGGTTGAGGGTGGGTGTTCCAACACATTCTCCCATGCTCTTTATCCATAGTCCCAGATTTACTAAGAGCAGTAAACTCGGGAATGCGTCAAAATTGTGCGCCTTCACGATAGAGATGCAACAAAAAGAAATATCTTTATTTCTCCTCGTTCTTTCCTCTTTCTATGTGTACTGCATTCTGAAGCACACTTAGAAAGAGGAAAAAGCCTCTAAGGATTTTTCCTGTGCAGGAAGGTGGATCTTCCTGCACAAAAACTGTCCTGACTTCATTGCAGGCACCCTTGCACTTTGGTACAAGGGTGCCTGTGTTAGTGCTAGCAGCAGATAGTGCGCCATCACAGTGAGAGAGCAGGAATGCGCTAAATATGGTGAATTCTTGCCCTTTCCATTGGACTCAGTGCAGCACGTTGACTTGCTGCATGCATTGCACTGCATCAAAAATTGATAAATCTGGCACTGAATATTGTGTATTCCAGTCCTGTTCCTGATCGTAATTTCAGGCCACGTTTTCCCTGAGCCCAGTTCCTATTTTTGTGTACCTTCCACTGTTCTCCTTTGTCTTCTTGTGTGTTTATATGATTATCCTGACTTTAATTGGTTCCAAGGATGCCAGTTTGATTACAAGGCTTGTACCTTTGGCACAGAGAACAGTCTAGCACTCCTTCTCCATTGGAGCTGCTGGTGTCTCCCTGAACTCTGTGAGATTATTCTGCTCCTTGCCTTCTTGTTAGATCCTTTTCACTTCACAGAGAGATCACCTCCGAGGAACAAACAAACTATTATTTATGATAGTTTATTGATGGTTGTCAATGGCCCTTTCTATGGTGCTTTCCCTCCACTTTTTGCTTTATACCTCCTGGTTTTTTGCTGATCTATTTGCTAGGCTTATGAATTTGAGTTCTTTTGGCATTGCCATGAAGTTCCAAAGTGCTATGCTTGTCATATACATACTGGTGATTGTTGTATACATGAATGACTGATTTGAATTAGCTGTTTCTAGGGCATGTACCTCAAATGCTCCTCCACGGGCCTGCACAGGTTTGCCCTGGTGGGGCCTGTGTGTGCGGGTTACTGTTACTTGGCTTGACATTTAAAAAGCTTCATGCTAAGGTTTTGCATGTCTCTCGCTACATCAGAGTACTCCCTGGGGGCAGGGTATGGTGTCAGGAAGAGGTTGGGCATGGGCGTGGGTGTGCTACATGCACTGGTAATGAATGGCACCAGCTGGTGTGTTCGGCATGGTGGGGCCTGCTTCTCACATTGATTAACATGGAGGACCAGTGGAAAGGCTATTGAGCAGTATTTACTATGTGCAGAATAGAAGCAGCACTGTGCTCGGGGCTCGGTGTGCTTTTCAGCCTGTCTCCAATCCACATCTGGGTGCTGGGGGGACAGCTACATCTGTGCATTCCTGATAGAAGGCCATAAACTAGGGGCTCAAGGGAAACTGCAGACCTCTGACTCTGAGGGGCCTTCCTGGGACAGATACGAGGAGATGGAATTGGCACCTGCATTCCAAGGGGCAGGGTCTTGGCCCCACTGAAGATATTGATCAAGCCTCCCAGGTTAGGATGGCAGACTGGACAACATTTAGAGAGGGCCTGTGCATTTCAAAGGTGGCCTTTTGAACTGATCTCATCTTTAAAAGCCATTGCAGGTATAAATACTGGGTCTCAGCCCTCAGGAGTTAGAGACGCTTTTGGGATTGGAACCATACTACGCAGGTTTGATGCTGGGACATTAACAAGAGGAACCATTGGGACAGGAGGGACTGCAACTGAATTATTCACAGACTTGTGGTGGCCTGGGGCTTGTGCTCCAGGAAGAGGACTATCACTTGGTGGATTTTTCCTGGATGTTGCTGGCCTGCAGCTAATTGCCAACTGTCATGGCCCGGGTCCCTAAGCACTCTCCAAGGGCCGGTTGGCTGGCCTCTTGTCCACAAGATCCCAGGTACAGAAAGGATCTCCCCAATTCCACAAGATCGTACGGACCACCGCAGTATGCAGCGGAAACGGGTGGCAGTGATCGTCGGTTAAGGCAAGGACCGTCCTGAATTACGCCGTAATCATACTGTGCAGAGGAGTGTGCTCGTAAAGATCAGCGGCCTACCCGGGTGTCCCAGAACGTGAGGAGATCGTGGAGTGTGGGGGAAGTTTGCCGAGCCTGAGGGGCCCGTGCTTGCAACCGTAAACCTGTGCTTGCTTGCACTCCGTAGCATGTGGTGTCCAAGGGGCGTTGAGGGGACGTTTGCCGAGTCTGCGGGACTCGAGCTGGAAGCCTAGAATGTCGCTGTCCTGCAGATCAGGAGGACGACAGTGCCTGAAATGGCAGCCTCCATTGGCGGTCACTGGCACCCTCTCCCTAGACCCACGCCACAAGGTACTCTGTTGTTGAGAATATCATGATTGGACCGAGGGGTCTCGTTGTGCCTTGCGTGCATGCACAGCTGGCTGCCTGGAGCAACTGCAGCTCTGCCTGCGGGGAATCATTTCTCTAATTTGGAAGCGTGCTAGTTCCAGTGTCACAGTCTTTTGCCTTCGGTGGGGGTGGGATAGTGATCCCGCACTCGTGAAGGTGCCGCTGGGTGCCTGAAGGCCCAATCTGGATGGACGAAACAAAGTAACTGTTTTCCTTCTGCTTTGGGTGGTCCTGACAATCTAATCAAAGTGTCGCCAGTGGGTGCAACATGTATCGTTGGCTGGTGTAGTTTGAGTGACTGCGGGGCTGGGTGACAAGGCGTAGTCAAAACCTGGGATTTCTTGACTATTACAACTGTACGGGGTATGCAATATTTGGAATGTCGTGTTTTATGCTAATATGTTATCGGGAAAGTGGAATGCCTCTGAACAGCCTGAATATATATTTCTGCCATTTTGATGTGGGAGGGATTGCTTGGAAGGTAAACATCCCGGGGCAGTGTGCACATGTGTTTATGTTGCTTACGAGGCTGAGGGGATAACAGGCCAAGTGAACACCCGTGACTAGTACATATATGTTCATGCCGTTCTGCTGCTAATGGGAGAGTTCGACAATTGCATATAACTCTAAAGCCTATATTCAATGTGTATGTCGCTTTCATTTTAATGTGTGTATATTACAAAGACCAGTGTTTTATGCATACAGTGTAGAGTCTTTTTGTAGTTTACTCAGTGTGTTGCAAAGGTACTGTTGTGCCAATACTTTACACTTTTACTTGGAGGATAAGCCTGACTGCTCTGTGCCAAACTACCCAAGGGTGAGCACAGGTTATCGGACAAGTGTATTGTACTCTTCCTATCTAGGTCAGTGGATTCTGTCTGGCTTCAATATGTCCCAGCCAGACAGAAACAGCTGGATATAACAATGGATTTCCTGCTTTTACCTTGTTGTTTGTACTTGTGCTAGTTTCATAGTTCCCACAACAGACATCCAGTTCCCTATTCACTGCCTGTTTCAACATTCTTCTGTCCTGTTTCGCTCCCAGTCTTCAGGTACTGTTTTGTTTATATCTAACCTTTTCTCTAGAAAGCCTTTGTCCCTACATAGAGAAAGCCCCATATTGCCTTGTCTTGTCCTGGATTCAGCTTGTGTACTGGACAGATTGTCCCAATTTTGCCAAATTGCCAAATCCCTGATAGACAATGTCATTTGGTCTTGCTTTGGCTGCATCAGTATTTCAAAAACTCATGTTTTGTTTGTTTAAAAATATTGATAGAGCTGTTGCATTTCAGGACAACATTTTAGTGTAAACTGATAAGCAGATCATAATCATCTTCGTGACAAGGTTTTGTCTATTTAGTAAGAAAAAGGGAAGACGATGCGTCTTGACAAATGCAGGTTTTTTGTAACTCAATTTGATTTTGTGGCAAGACAGGAGGCTAACATTATTGGAATCTCCTTTATTGCCACCACTCACAGCAACCTCTTAAAGAACTTAGAACACTGACAACAAAAGTTTCAACATTATAAAAGACTAGAACCCCCAGCCATCCTCCTTCTTTTTTATAGCTGCTGCATGCAGATAAGTACAGTTTTTCTACAAATAAACTGGATTGTGATAATATAAAAAATAATGATCTTAGTTGGATTGAAAGTGCTGTTCAGTGACTATTTAATCTGTAGTTGAATACTGTGCATGATTATATGTGGTTTAATAAAGTGTACTGACTGCATGACTGTTTTTTAGCAATTGGTTGCTATTATGATGTCTATATAGATTTAAAAAATCAACATATGAGGTTTATATGGGATTATTTCAGTACAGTTGCTCTTATTATGGTATTATAATTAAAATCGGTGGTTACCATGGCATTTGTAAATGGCAAGATCTGCCGTTGAGAGAGCGAGAGGCAGGGCGGGGTGCTGTGATGCATGGTCATTAGCACGAGCGTTGTGAAGGCAGGGCTGAGTGCAGCAACGCGTGGCCTATGGTGCCCACTCACTGCCAGGCGGTGTTGTGCTCCGATGCTGTAGAAGAGTGGGGAGCCTTCCTTTCAAGGCAGATTGTACATGAAGCTGTTGCCGATCAGAGCCTCCTGCATAGATAGCGCTTAAGGTAGCCGATCTCGGAGAATCCTGCTAATTTTCCAGCTACAGTAATTTTATATGGATGTTTTGCTCTGAGTAAGGCACGATCAAACAAAGATTAAAATAAACAAAGGACAATTACGTGTAGGGCACAGCCGCCTAACGTATCACATGATGCGCGGACAGCCATTTTAGGAGTTTGGGATAGTTGTATCTAAGTTAATGGGATTTTTTTTTGACAGATTGGGATAATATAACAGTTGGAAACAGCTGTTTATTCGTTTTCCTAATAAACAGCTGAGGAGATTTTTCACTTTATCGGTACAGAGGAAGGGAGTTGGTTTAGTTTTTGGCATTGGATTATTGATTTATGTAGTAATAGTTTCCTTACAATTTGGATGCATTTTGGAAAGTTGAGGCTTAATGGTGCTTATAGTTAATTATTATTGTGCTTGTGAGACAGGTGAATTGTATAAAAAATAGCAGAATCTTGGGCGCAAAATGGTAAATAGATGTCTACAGTGGACAAAATGAATAATATGTTACAAACATCTTCCTTTTTTTTTTTTAATTATTTTTTATTGGCGCAAAGGAGATCAGCACAGTACATACAAAATTTAAATCAGTAAGGTAATGCAAAGTTACATATAGGAGTTCATATCATAATAAAGACAAATCAAAATTATTATATAAACCAATCCGGTAATAGAAGAGAGAAAAAATGTAAAACAAAAAAAAAAAATCATAGGAATTTATAGGAAAATCACATTATGTTATCAATCCTTAATCATTCTTCGCCAAATAGCATTAAATTTCAGCAATGATCGTGTACCTCTGGCTTTAGCCAGGGCCTTTTCCCTCTCGAAGATCTCAATCATAATAGCCCACCATTCTGCGGTACTACAAGTTGTTGGAGAAATCAAAGCCCTTGCAATAGTTAGCCTAGCTGTCACCAATATAATAGCAAGCAGTGCTTGTTGCATATGGTTGGGATCAGCCTTATACCCCAGCATAATCTCCTTTATAGTGAAAACCAAATCTAAACCCAAGCGAGCTTTACAGGCGTATCTAATACCCTGCGAGAATGTAAGTAATGATGGGCAAATAGCAAACATATGTACGATGTTTGCCGCGTGCAATACACACTTAGGGCATTTCGTCTTATTACTAAAGTGTCGATCGCCAGACTCCCCCCAGCTAGCTATTTTGTCCGGGGTATAGTATAGCATGCATATTGTCCGAAACTGCTGGAGATTTAAGTTAACTGAGCATACCGCTTCTTTTAGCGTTGCGAATGCATCGGTTACTGCTATGGGGGTGATATCCATTTCCAGCATTCGGCTCCACTTTGAGGCTAACTGTATGCACGGGTCGATTCTATCCTGACACAAGAATCAGTATGCTATACGGATTTCATGTTCCCGAGGTGACTCTTGTAGATGTGTCAGTATATCATGTGCCGCTACAACTTTAACCCCTTGTGATCTCATAAAAAAGTCTCTGATTTACAGGTACTTATAATAATATTGATGTGGGAGAGCGAACGTGTTTTGTAGACTTTGTTAAGTTTTAAAGCCATTATTATCATACAAGTGTCCCAGTCTTTCAACCCTCAGCTTGAACCACCTCTTTGAGACACTATCATCAAAGATCCCTGGTAATAATGGGTTATCCCAGAGGGGGAACGTGTCATGAAAAATTGGAAGAGAATATCTAGCGAGAATACCCCCATATAGTAACCGCGTCTCTGAGTGTCTTAAACCAGACTCGTTTGTAGTAGTTCGGGTCTTGAGTCCGATAGAAAAACTTGGTGCTATCCTGACCCAATAGGAGCTGGTGGCTAAAATCTTGACCCTCACTTGAAAGAAGACTATGTAAACGTCCAAAAAAGGAAGCCCAAAAATATTATTTAAAGTCAGGGATCTGGAGACCCCCTTGATTATACAGATATTTTATGAGCTTGATAGCTCGACGTGCTCGCTTATACCCCCATATGAAACTGCTTATTACGCCTTCTAGTTTCTTAAAAAAGAGATTGGTAACTCTTAGGGGAATTGACTGAAATAGATATAGGAATTTTGGCAGTATCGTCATCTTTATGATATTGCATCTACCAATTATACTTATTGGTAACTTATGCCAACTTCTTAGTTTCTTACTAACAACCTGTAACAAAGTATCATAGTTCAGCCTTAATGTATGTTCTATCTGAGATGGAACTCAAATTCCCAGATAGGTCGCTTCAGAACATACTCCAGCTATAGGCCTATATGGTTTAAAATTTAGTATCACCTGTGTTTTACTGGGATTTAGCTTGTACCCAGAAAAGGAACCAAAAATTCCTGCCTCACTCGTGATTATTTCTAAGGAGGCAGCCGGGTCCATTGTAAAGATAGCGATATTATCTGCATAAGCAGTAACTTTCAGGGCATTTTTTCCCGACAGTGGAGGTAAACTATTTTCATTAGCCAATAATACCCGTATGAAAGGCTCTATATAAAGTGCGAACAGAAGTGGAGATGGAGGACACCCTTGGCGGGTGCCTCTATGTATATGAAAAGAACTAGATTGAGAGCCTGCGTTACTCAGCTTAGCATGCAGCATGTGATATAAAGCTCGTATCCATGTAAGAAATCAGCCCGTAATTCCGAATGAAGCAAGAGTTGGCCACAGACAGTTCCAAGCCACGCAGTCAAAGTCCTTTTCTGCATCTAAGAGTATCATACCTAAGTTACTACTTGATTGTTGGGCAAAATCAAAAGCCGCTATCGCTGTGTTAGTAGTGCCTCGACCTACTATAAAACCGTGTTGTTGTCCTGAGACCAGACCTGGCATCAAAAGAGCTAACCAGTTGGACAAAACCCTGGCATATATTTTGGAATCAGCATTAATAAGCGATATGGGACGATACGATCTGCATTCTTCAGGTGGCTTGCCCTTTTGTAGAAAAAATACAATGTTTGTTATGCCCCAAGTTGATGGGGCTATCCCAGTATCGCCAATCTCCTGAATGACTTTAGCTAACAATGGTGCTATAAAACTACTAAATGCTTGGAAAAAACTACATAGGAATTGAATCTTCCCCAGATGCTTTGCCTGAAGGTAGCACCGAGAGGGCCACAAGAATTTCCTCTGGTAAAACGTCAGTAGCATTCTGGTCAATAGCATCTTCCTGTAGAAGAGGGAGTGCGGCTCTTCCTAGATATTTAGAAAGTTCCTCTGTATTTATTAAATCTGATTGAGCATATAAAGTTTCATAAAACTCCATGAACTGTTGAAGTATCATATGATGTTCAGTATGGAGTTTATTATCTGCATCCTTGATAGCCTTTATTGAGTTTTTAGCCTTTTTATCAGCCTATTGGGATGCAAGTATTTTCCCTACCTGTTCCCCATATTCATACTGAGCCGAGCGATATTTGTTGTCGCAAACAGCCACCCTCTCCTTTAAAGTCCGCCCAAATGATGCCCGTGTTTCAGCAAGGTCAGTATAGATCTGTGTTTGTCTGGGGTCATTTTGTCTCACAGCTGTAGCATGGCAAATTTCTAAGTTAGCAAGCTTCAAATAAGTAGCCTTAAAACTACCCTCTCTGACTTTATTCTCTTGCAATATAAATTGAAGTGTAATACCCCTAATATATGCTTTCATTGAATCCCAGACGATACAAAAGGTGGTTGAGTTAAGATTAAAGTGAATAAACTCTGCTAGTAGTTTCTCCATGTGTACCATATACTCATTATTTGTCAGCAGATACCTTGGTAAAGAAAAGGAGCGCCTAGGTTTGCTTATCGCCTGTGTTTGCAATCTAAATATGATAGGGTTATGGTCCGATGTCATTTTTGGGCAAACCTCAATCGTTCCTGAATGAAATGTGATATCATTTGCCCATACCCTATCTATCCTAGAATATTGTTTGTGCGGGCATGAGTAATATGTATACCCTGGAAGATTTGGATGAAGAGTTCTCCATAAATTTTTAACATTATGCAGATGTGCTAGTTCTAGGATAGACGCCTGTACTTTCGGCATCCTTATAACCGTTCGACAGCTGGTAGAGTCAAAAGAATAATTCATTACGCAGTTAAAATCGCCGATAATTATTAAAACCCCTTGCCATTCCAGCAATATCAGCATTAACGAATTAAAAACCTCAGGATCATCTACATTAGACCCATAAACAGTTACTAGAACATATTTTATGCCATATATTTCTAGCTGAGCAATTACCCATCTCCCCCTTGGGTCTGCCAACACCCTGTGCATTTTATATGTAAGCATTTTGCTAGCCAAAATAGCAGTTCCTCTGATCGAAGCATTTTGCGATGTACACACTATTATTTGAAATTTTAGCTGTGTAAGCAATCTCCTATCATTATATGCTAGGTGAGTCTCTGATAAAAATACCAGGTGAGGCTTATACATACTTAATTCCTCCCGGACAAGTTGACGCTTTCGGCAGGCATTAAGACCAGACACATTCCAACATAAGCACTTAAGTAAAGCCATGAAATTTCAAAAATTGTTCATACTTCATAGATTTGCCTGAAAAACGAATACATTCCTCTACGTAAACCTTATAGGTACTATCTACAATTATTATATAAACTCCCATAAGCTGGTTCTTATTTGCAGCATTTTTCCATTCACCTTTCGCATCCCCTTTGCTTTTTCTCCACGTAAACCCACCACCACCCGCCCCATCCCCCCTCATCCCACCCTGTGCCTAAGGAAAAGAATCACCCCCCTCACTGCTGTCGTTGACCAGACAGCCTTCGAGAGCCAGCGCACCCAGAGAGCCAACACACCACCCCCGTCGTTAACATATCTATAGAATTTCTGTGCCTAAGAGAAAAAGAAAATAAAGGAAAGAGCTTAGAAAGATCAGTGTAAGATTTAGTATAAGAGAAGATAAGAGATAAGTGTAATTTAGCATTGCTAGAATTACGGGTCATTACCCATTACCACCCCTGTCTCTTATATGCCTCATTATTTCCCTCTAGTCGAGCACTTAATAGCTTTTCTTTTTGAAAAAGGGTTATTTAGCTCCTTGATGCCATTTAGCCAAAATATGCTGAGCATCTTGCTCTGTGTAGATCTGCTGTGTTTGTCCATCTTTAATGTCCTTTAAACGGGCTGGTTCCTGCAGAAATACCTGTGCCCCTTCAGATTTTAATGGGTCTATAAATTGGCGCAGTTTCCATCGACTGTCCATAGTGTTCTTACAAAAGTCTGATCTGAAAAAGATAGAGTAGGAGCCCAGACCAATAGGAGCCGTAGGGCGAGCCTTAATAGAGACTGCTTGCCTCAGAAGAAAGTTCCCAAAAAAAAAGAGAATTGGCCGGGGGTACCGCCCTGCAGGTTTATTAAGGACTACTGGTAGTCTATGTGCACGCCACACTTGGCAGTCCCAATCCCAGTCAGCCAAGTCAGGGAAGGCTTTTTGAAGTAGTTGTACGACAAATGCTCGAGAGTCTGCTCCCTCTTCGCCTTCTGGTACCCCAAAAAGCTAGAGATTATTGCAGCGCTGCCGGTCCAAAATTTTCCCTTGGAGAAAAATAAGCTGGTTCTTGTGTGCTTCAGATATTTTAGCGGTCCTGGTGGAGTGATCTTCTACATCCACAACTCGTTGCTGCAGGTCTGTGATATCTGTTGTAAGTGCCGCTACCTTGTTACTTACTTCTGCAAGAGACTGTTTGATCACTAAGCTATCCGCCCTGGCCCTGGCCTGTTTGTAATACTCTTGAGCTTCTTCTCTTTGAGCCTGCAATGCTTGAAGAATCGCCCCAGCGGAACGTTCCATCGATCCAATAGTTGAGACAGCTGATTCACCTTCACCCTCAGCCCCTTCAGTAGCCGAGATTGGGAACATTGGAGTCGTTATTACTTTCATCAGGCCTCTGTTTATCGCCGGTTCTATCTCCGGAGAGAAAGCTGATTCTTGACTGATACCTTGAGTCATACGTTTAGAGTCATGGCTCACATCTGGCCCTAGGCCTGAGCCAGAAAATCTTGATATCAAATTTTTCACTTCACCCTTTGTGGTGACCCACTTACGAAGTGGACTGCTAGTTGTACCCAGCTTGCCGATTGTGATCTTGCCATCCCATATAGCGCCTTGCCTGTTGACTCCTTTCTTATGGTATCTTATAGTTTTGGCCTTAGAATTGCTTTTCTTCCTCCCGGGCAATGAGCTGGTCGATTGGAGGGCAGAATCCTTTATATCAGCTTTGTTAATATCCAAAGTGCCATTGATACTGGAGCTTGAGATATCATTAATGGTAGTTGAGGAGGTACTAACCCGCTTCTGCTGGCATACAAGAGTATCTGCACTGCCAGGTCCTAGGACAGTGTGCTGGTCAAGTAAATCTTCCTTATTTGAAGTAATTTGCTGTCTCAAACCCTCTTGAGTAGTGACCGGTGGCTAAGGCTTAGCTGCCAGCGCAGCCATCGTAATCACAGACTGCTCATTTATATCACCACCCAACTGTTCACCCCCAACAGCAGCATTTGATTGTGGTAGATTTATCCCCCATTCAACCGGCCCTTACCAGGGGGGGCCTGAGTTCTTGCCCTCTTCAACAGCGCCTGGAGAGTTAAGTGGTAAAGAGTCCCAGCTCGTGGCACATTCAGTACTTATTGCTGGTTTGGTGGCTGGTAATTTTGTTAGAGTCTCTCCTGGTGCACTAGAAACTGCATTAGAAACTGCCTCCATCAGTGCATCCACCATCTCCCTTTCGGGTGGCATATTTACAGAGCCGCCGGGGTTGATCACCTCGTTAGCTTTACCTGACTGCAGTACCTTCAGGATGGGGCATCCGACTCTAGAAGCAGTCATTCGAGTTGTGTTGCCCTTTGTGACAGGAAAATGTGTTTCATCCACTGCAGTCACCATCTCTACCGGATTAGTAGCTGCTACGGTTAAGCGCGTTCCAGCGCGACCTCCTTTCTTCACTGTGGATTTCGGCGGGGCCATTCTGTGTAGTAAAGTGCAGCCAGGTGTGTGAGCCAGAGAGAACCAACCGAGGGAGGAGCGCCGTGATTCAATCAGACCCCGCCGGGTGAGACTCCAGACCCGCGATGGCGTCCCTGCAATCAGCTCCAGCATCAGGTAAATCGAGACCGGCAAAAGGTGCTTCCCTATTTCCTTTCCCAAAAAAAGGAAGCCGCAGTTTAGTTATGAGGAGAGCTCCTGGGTATTTTGCATTCGCTCGCCTAGCCCTTCCTTATTCATCGGTGCGAGGCGGTACGGCAGCTACTCTGAGTGCAGGCTCTCAGCAGCGTAGTCAATCCGCCATCTTCCTTTCCCCTGTTAGTGTTACAAACATCTTCCACTGATCTTGATGATAGAATGGAGGAAACAAATTGGAGGCAATGTTTTACTTGAGCAGTATGACCTCTGAGAAGGAGAGATTTTGGTCTGCCGGTGAAAGATCACACGGTCAGAAAGGTGGGAATGTTAGTAGGAAATGGAAACATATTTAATCAAATCAGACACAGGCAAAGAAAAAGAACTCCGCAGAAGCAGATACTGGGGTTTGCAAGCGCACAAGACATGGTTGTGGTGAGGACACATTTGGAGGTCAACAGAAGGTTCCAGAGAAATTAAAGAACCATTTCAGTAATGCTCGAAAACTGTGATGAATCTTCTGGTAGCGCAGAAGTGGAATTAAGCTGTTCTTCTGAATTTGATTCAGGTAATGACAGAAATATGATACAGACATCAGAACAGTTAGAGAGCACACAAAACAGAGAAACTGGGGCTTTAACAGACCCTTTAGGTATGATCCTATATCATTAAAACTACGGCTTTCACCAGAGGTCCCCGGCAGCACATGATTCTGAATATGTGACAGTATGGTTGAGGAAACAGTTTTTTAAGGATGTAAAGCTACACTTAAGATCTGAATGTCCGAGGCCAGACTTGGCAAATAAGGTAATGATGATGCCTGATTTGGATGCTAAGATTCTTGCATTTATTGTCAAAGAGGGATAAGATCCCAGGAAGGAACTGGATAAAGGCCTAAGAATGTGTCAATATGGGCTGCGAAACCTCAAAGTACCATTGAGAAAGATCTTTGATATGGCTGAGGAGGCTTATGTCAGTTAGAAAAGTTTGAATGTAGAGGAACTAAGCGAATGGATTCAGAGGGCAGTTTGCCTTCTAGGGAATGGAATACAGCCATTTCTGTTGAGTGCAGGAAAAGTATTTTGCTTAAAATAGATCCAAAATTGGTGGAATTGGCCAATAATGAAGCTAGTCCAGCTGCTAATGGTTTATTATTTGGAGATGAATTAAAGAAATGACAAAGTATGTGGGGGCATTTAGTTTCCTGTAATAATCTCAATATAAGATCAAGAAAGTCTTTGATAAGTGTGTTTTTGGTTTGGCCGTGATCAGGGCATTACAAGAGCCTCATTTTCATGAGGTTTTAGGCCCAATCAATATCATACCTCATACCAACCAGAGCGATTTTACCCTCAAAGATCTAGTGAGAAGGGAAATCGTGGAGATCGTCGTTCCTGGGGATCAGATAAGAATAGACCGTTTTGTTATCTCATTAAAATTGGGTGGCAAACTTGCTCAATTTTTCAGCAACTGGATTCTGGTAACAGGGGATTCTTAGGTGCTAGAAATGGTGAAAGGTTATCACATAGATTTTGTAAAAGAACCAGTACAATTCCATCTTCCAGAAATGATAAGGTTCCGTACCGAACTATCAAAACTGGTGAGCAAGGAGGTTAAGAAATTGGTAATGAAAGGAGCAATTGTGGAATTAGGAGAAAAGTTAAAGGAATTTGTAAGCAATATATTTCTAGTAGAGAAAAAGGACAAGGGTATGAGACCAGTGATAAATCTGAAGAATCTGAATGATTGGGTGGATTACCAGCATTTCAAGATGGAAGGCATGCACTTACTGAGAGACGTTGCAGACTGGGGATTGGTTGACCTTGTTGGATTTGAGATTGCCTATTTAACAATTGTGATATGGGAGCCCCATCAAAGATTCTTGCAGTTCATGTGGGGTGGAAGAATGTAGAAGTTTGTTTGCCTGCCCTTCGGTCTGTCTTGTACCCCTTGGTGTTCCACAAAGGTACTTCGGCCGGTAGCAGCTCTAAGGGAACATGGTGTGCATCTAATAATTGATCAAGACAACATACTGCTTATGGATTAGGAGAGGTCAAAGCTAATGGAATACACAAATATGGCAGTGTCCTTGGTGGAAGACCTGGGTTTTGTTGTGAACAGACAGAAGTTGTGTCTTGTTCTGAATCAGCAGATGCAGTTTTTAGTATTTATGATAAATACAGTCGGACAATTGAAATTGCCAAGGGAAAAGTTGAAGAGGAGAAGAAAGGAAATACAGAAGGTGTTGAGTTAAGAAAACATTTCTTTGAGGATTCTGATGAGAGTGGTAGGTCTGTTATCTTCAACAATTCAAGCTATTTTCCCTGGGCCTTTGAATTATTGAGCGCTTCAGAGATTAAAAGTGAAACATTTAAGAGATCGGTTGAAGTATTCAGAAGAGATTGTGCTTCCAGAGGAAGTAAAGGAGGAACTTGGTTGGTGGTTAAGGAACATGGAAAAGCTCTTCTTGGAGAGAATCCATAAATGATTATAGAATCTGATGGGAGATTAGCAATTTGGGGAGCATGTTGTGGTGCAGGAGGAATGTGGTTGGAAGAAGAGAACAGGTTACACATAAACTGTTTGGAACTATGGTCAGGGTCCTTTGCAATAAGGAGTTTCACGAAAAACAAGGGGACGTGTTCAGTCCTTTTAAGGATGGACAATATCTCAGCAGTGAGATATGTGAACAAGTTAGGGGGTCCAAAGTAAAAGGATCTAGCGAATCTGACAAAGGTGTTCTGGGAGTATTGCTTGAGACAGAATATTTTAGTGCAAGCGGAGTAGATACCGGGATTGAGCAATGTGGAGGCAGATTGGCATCCAGAGTCAGTGGGAATACAAGCATTTAGGCAGAATTGGAGGGGTCTCAGACAATATGCTCTTCCTCCCTTTTCAATGATTACTCGAGTAACTTTGATGGCATGCAGGTGGAAGGAGATGATAGTGTTAATAACACCTCTTTGGAAAATCTCAGGATTGTTATCCAATACTTCTAGAAATGTCAGTAGATTTTCCAATTTTGTTGCCAATATTGAGAGGTCCAACAGGAGAGATGCACAATATGATATTGACATGGCAGCTGAAGCCGAAACTGGTGGCATGGAGAATTTCAGGTATGTCTCGGAGGTGCCAGGGCTTTCACGAGGAGCTACCAATCTCATTAAGGAGTCATAGGCACCAGGTACTAGGAAATTGTATAGATTGGCATGGCAGAAATGGGTTTGCTGGTGTGTGGAGAGGGATTTTGATCCCTTTTCAGTGTATGTTGTAGAAGTAGTGAACTATTTATTTGAAATTTTTGAGAAGGGAATATCTTACAGGACAAAAGATGTTCATCGAACGGCTATTGCCGCTGGACATGTTTTGATTAACACCTTGGATGCTGAGGATGGAATGGTTCCACCCTCAGCCTCAGTGGGCATGTGCTGAGGTCAGAACCGTTCGGTCCTTGCACCTACCCACTGGGGAAGCGCTGGTGCTCCCCCTGTGGGCCGTCCTTTTGGGTTCCGCTGCCACCCCCAACTCCCCCTTGACAATCTGATAACATTGGCATGGCCACGACTCGGCTACATCATCAAGTGCACGCATGGAGGTGCTGGAAGCCATTTGCTTCCAGTCCGTCCAGTGAAAGGACGCACAAAAGGTGAGTCCCTCTCTGTGGGGGGAGGGCGGGGTTTCAGGTTTACAGACGCAGGGGAAAAGGACTTTCCCCCTGTGTCTGTATAGAGTGGATTCCTGCTCCATGATCGCGGGTGGGGCTGCGATTGCGGAGCAGGAATCCACATCATTGGACCACCATGGATTTAATTTATGTATTGTTGGGAGAGTGACCCCTCTAGCATGGGTTGCTCCCATGGGGGCATGTTTCATCTGTGTTTCGGCCCCCCCGGGGGCTAATTCAGCAGTTTTTAGGCCGATCTGTCCCCCGGGGTGCGGAAGCCCACTAAACACCAGGAATTGTATTTTGTAAGTGTCAGGGAGTGGCACCTAGAGCAAGAGTCATTCCCCTTTATTGGGGAAATATTTTGGCTGTTTTGTGCCCCTCCTGGGGGCAAATGAGCCATATTTTTAGGCCCATCTCTCCCATGGGGGGCAGAAAGCCACTAGACACCAGGGATTTTTACAATTATATGTTGGGGAGCGGCCCATTGGGCAGGGTTTGCTCCCTTTTATTGGCGCAATGTTTTGGCCATTTTCTGCCCCCCCTGGGGGCAGATCAGCCCTATTTTTAGTCCCATCTGTGAAAGCCACTAGACACGAGAGATTTTTACATTTATATGTCAGGGAGCAGCCCCTTGGGCAAGGATTGCTCCCCTTTTTATTGGGGCAATGTTTTAACTGTTTCCTGCCCCCCTGGGGGGCAGAGCAGCCATATTTTTAGGCCCATCTACCCCAACGGGGGAAGAAAGCCACTAGTCACCAGGGATTTTATTTATTTGTATGTCGGAGAGAGGCCCCTTTGGCAAGGGCCGCTCCCTTTTTTTGGGGCTTGTATTTTGGCCATTTTTGACCCCCTAAGAGGCAGATCAGCACAGAAAACCACTAGACACCAGGGAAAGTTTCTGTGTGTGTGTGAACTAGAGTTCGGCAATGGTCTGCGTGTACTTGTGTGTGTGGGCTGGTGCCTGGCTGGCTGGCTGGCTGGCGGTGTATAGATTGGCGCCTGGCCGGCGGTGTGTGTAGACTGGCGCCTGGCTGGCGGTGTGCGTGGACTGGCGCTTGGCTGGCAGTGTGCGTGGACTGGCACTTGGCTGCAGGTGTGCGTGTAGTGGCATCAGGCTGGCGGTGTGCATGAAGTGGCTCTTGGCTGACGGTGTGCATGGACTGGCGCTTGGCTGGCGGTGTGCGTGAAGTGGTGCATGGCTGGCGGTGTGCATGGACTGGTGCTTGGCTGGCAGTGTGCATGGACGGGCACTTGGC
This sequence comes from Calotriton arnoldi, assembly GCA_963921515.1. Taxonomy (NCBI): domain Eukaryota; kingdom Metazoa; phylum Chordata; class Amphibia; order Caudata; family Salamandridae; genus Calotriton; species Calotriton arnoldi. The sequence goes on from CAWUFW010001731.1 coordinate 2,461,822, forward strand.
AGCGGTGTGCATGAAGCGGCACTTGGCTGGCGGTGTGCGTAGACTGGTGCTTGGCTTGCAGTGCGTGTTGACTGGCGCTTGGCTGGCTGTGTGCGTGAAGTGGTGCTTGGCTGGTGCGGAACTTGGACTAGCACTTGGCTGGCAGTGTTTGTGGGCTGACGCTTGACTAATGGGGTTTGTGAACTCGCGTTTGGCTGACAACGTGTGTGGCTGGCATTTGAATGGTGATGGGCAGACTTAATACTGTTTTATAATATAAACTGTTTTATTTCTTGTCATCATTTGTGATTGTAATCTTTTATTTCTCCTTTTTATTCTTGTGCAAAGCATTTGTTTTGCTTTGTTGCGACTCCTGCTTGCAGTTTCGACACTGGTAGATCTGCAGTTTGTATAGTTCTATGTGTTGGGTAAGAAAAGGTTTTTTGTAATGTTTACTCCAAATGAGTATCATTCCCCTACATGAATGCATTTTTTTGTAAATGCTGAAATATCAGCAGCATATTTATCTTCTGTTTGATGGTGTGTGAAATTCCCTTGGATTTGGGTACAATGTATATTGTGGTGTTGTCTTGTGTGCAATTTTCTATTGTTTTCTTTTCTAGTGATATATTGTTTTATTTGTTCTTGTTGTGTCTGTGCAGAGTAGGTGCTGGTGATTCTACCTTTCTCTGGCAAGTAAGTGGTGTCATTTTACTGGATATAGGTCTTTGTGTGCTTTCTATTGATTGACTTGACTTTGCAATTGCTATATGCCAGTAATTTTACTTTTTGTTTGATAAAGCCACACTTTGTTTATTACTTATTTTACTAAGTGTTGGTTATTGTTGACTTATTTGTCTAGTGCCTTTTGTTAGTAAGGATTTTAGCTAACTGCAGAATTACCACTCAGAAGGTTGTTAGTATGCTTTTTGAATCTTCTTCTGACCATGATTATGAGACTGACTCTGCATCTGAGGCAGCGGAGGAAGTCCATGATTCTGGCAGTGAATTTTCTGTCCGAGAGAAATCATCTGATAGAGGCCACTCTCAGCGCGGAGGAAGTGCCCCTTTTAGAGGAGGACACTGATGTGCCAATAGTGCATCAAGAGGTATCTGGATTGCAGCCTGGGGCTGAAAGGCTTCCCATTGGAAGAGCTGAACTGGGTCACCTCAAACATGGTGCAGCCAGTGTTACCTGCCTCTTGTGGTGTTGCAGGGTGTAGCGTGAATACTCAAAACTTTTTGCCTATAAATTTCTTTCAGTTGTTTATGGATGATGTATTTTTGGATGAGACTGTTAACCAGACTAATTTATATGCAGAACAGAATTTAAGGTGCCACACTTAAGCCCCACTCTAGAGCTACCCGTTTGACTCCCACAAATATAGATGAGCTGAAGAAGTTCTTGGGTTTAACTTTATTGATGGGCTTGATAAGGAAGCTGTCGCTGTCTTCATATTGGTCTGCTAGTCCCTTGATGGCAACAGCTATATTTCCTGCAACCGTGAGTCGTGATCAGTATTTGCTTCTTCTTCAGATGCTGCATTTTGTTGTTAATGCTTGTGTTGCCATGATGACCGTCTTTTTGAGAATCGTCCTGTCCTTGATCACTTTGTGAGTCGATTTTCAGACATCTATGTCCCAGGAAAAGAAATAGCTGTGGATGAGTCTTTGGTGCTATTCAAAGACAGTTTGGTTTTTAGGCATAACATCCTAGCAAGAGGGCATGTTATGGAATTAAGATGGGTATGCTGTCTGAGAGTAGTACTGGATGTGTTTATAATTTCAGGGTGTACACAGGTAGGGATTCCACTATTGATCCCTGTGGTTGTCCGTCCACTTTCAGAGTTAGTGAGAAGATTGTGTGGGAACTTGGCAGAGGACTTTTTAACAAAGGGCATCATTTCTAGGTAGATAGCTTCTGCACTGGTGTGCAATTGTTCAGGCAATTGTTCAAAGTGGACAATGTTGCTTGTGGCACAATCCGCTCTAACCATTTAAGTTACCCTAAAGAGCTTGTTTATTTACAAAACATTTCAGAGGGGACAGTGCAGTGCATTGTATAGTGATAAACGTCTACCTGTGAAATTTTCATACAGGACAGATGTGTCGATGCTGACTACCATTCATGATGAAAGTACTTCACCTGTGACTGTTTAGTGTCAGGTTGCTAGAGTGCGTAAACCTGTGTGCAATTTAGACTACAATAAGCACATGGGTGGGGTAAAGGGAGTAGATAAGAGGTTGGAACCTTACACTGCTGTTCGTAAGGCTTACATTAGGTATAAGTTGTTGGCTATCCATTTAGCAACCATAAGCGTAAAAGTAAACTGACTGGTCAGTATTGTTTTATATTTTTTGCTCAAATTTCACAGTTGGCATTAGTGTGATGTATTTAGTAAGGTCTGTTGTGTTTGTAGCTATAGTTTTGTATCTACTTCCAATTTGTTTGTGTTTTTCTTTTTTCTTAAACAAATGTTATGGCGGTGTGCACGGACTGGTGCTTGGCTGACGATGTGCGTGGGCTGGCGCTTGACTGGCAGTGCGTGTGAGCTGGCGCTTGGCTGGTGGTGTGTATCGACTGGCATTTGGCTGGTGGTGTGCGTGTACTGGCGCTTGGCTGGCAGAGTGTGTGGACTGGCGCTTGGCTGGAGGTGTGCGTGGACTAGCACTTGGCTGGCGGTGTGCAGGGACTGGGGCTTAGCTGCCAGTGTTTGTGAGATGGCATTTGGCTGGCGGTGTGTGAGTAGTGACTTGCTGCTGGTCACTACACACACTGCTAGCCAAACGGTAGTCAGCCACCAACCAGTGTGATTGCTGTGTCAGTAAGGTGGGAGTATCAAAGAGATGGGCCCTTGAATGACACTGTCTGTTGATGTGAGTGTTCTAATGTGCTGGGCCCATGGCTGGCGGTGTGACTGGTCTTGTGTGTGTCACGTATAAAAGGTGTGTGAATGGCCTGTAAAGCGGCTGGTGCCTTGTCACAGCTTTACAGCTCACGAGCTGAGTCATTGGTTCCGTTTTTTAACCTTTCAGTTATTAACAGTGTATTTCATTTTTGTGAAATATCTTGTTAATGAAATATACATTTTGAACCTTTCACTCACCCGTGTGCCAAATCCAACCAGTATGTGTGTACTTGAGGAATAGATGGTTGTGCAGTAATATTTGTCTTTTCTGTCTTTCTCTGCCAATGTGAACATTGCCTCTAGGGAAAATCTGCCAACTCTAGATATGTTCTTAAACTAGACACCCAGGGGAGTACAAGGTGTTGTGCCTCTCGCGGATCCCAACTAGTTTTCCACAATGTCCTGCAAATCTCAAAATGTGACTAAAATCAAACATTTTCCTTACATTTCTATGTCATAGTCTTCCAGAATCAGAAAGAAACCACAGATTTCCTACCCCTCAGAGTTCCGCCAGGTCTCCTGATTACAATGCTACCTCACTTGTGTGGGTGGGCCAAGTGCCCGAGACAGGGAAGGGCCCAAAACCTATTGTGGACACATCAAAATTATCTATCACAAAATTACCTGTTTTTGCAATGTGGGGCACTTGCATTTTTGCTCTTGGGTTCGGCGGCCATCTAGTGTAACATTGGGGGATCCACGCAAGTCACATCTAACTGGATTACCCTGGGTGTCTAGTTTTCAGAAATGTCTGGGTTTGGTAGGTTTCTCTAGATGGCCGCCTAGCCATGACCAAAAACGCAGGTGCCCCCCTTGCAAAAACTGGTCACTTTATGATAGATCATTTTGATGTCCCCACAATATGTTTTGGGCCCTTACTTGTTGTGGACACTTGACAAAACCACACAAGTGAGGTAGCATTTTTAATGGGAGACCTGTGGGAATGCTGGGTGGTGGGAAATGTGTGCCGGCCTGGTGATCCCACAACTTTCCACACACAGAAATGTGAGGAAAATTAGATTTTTTAGCTACATTTGAGGTTTGCAGGGGATTCTGTGTAAGAAAATGTTGGGGGATCCATGCACGCCACACCTCCCTGGACTCCCTCGTGTGTCTAGTTTTCAGAAATGTCTGGGCTTGGTAGGTTTTCCTAGATGGCCGCCGAGCCCAGGACCAAAAATGCAGGTACTCCCTTGCAAAAACAGGTCGTTTTGTGATAGATAATTTTCATGTCTCTACAATACGTTTTGGGCCCTTCCAACACAAGTGAGATAGCATTTTTATCTGGAGACCTTGAGGAGCATTGGGTAGTAGGAAATTGGTGCCGGCCCGGAGATCCCACAACTTTCCCCACACAGAAATGTGATGAAAATGTGATTTTTTTGTAGCTAAATATGAGGCTTGCAGGAGATTTTGGTTAAGAAAACTTTGGAGGACCCACGCAATCCACACCTACCTGGACTCCCCTGTGTGTCTAATTTTCAGAAATGTCTGGGTTTGGTGGGTGTTCCTAGACGTATGCAGAGCCTGGAAAAAAAATCGAAGGTGCCCCCCCTTGCAAAACCAGGTCGTTTTGTGATAGATAATATTGATGTGTCCACAATGTACCTCACTGTACCTAACTAGGGTCCAAAATCTACAAAAATGTGCAGGTTGTCTCGGTTTCCCTATGTCCCGGCTGAGCTAGGGTCCAAAATCTAGAGCTACCCACATTGGAAAAAAAGGCTCAGTTTTCGGAGGAAAAATGTGTTGCTTCTACGTTGCATTTTGGGCCGTTGCCTGTCGTGGCAGTAGGCCAACCCACACAAGTGAGGCATCATTTTTAACACAAGACCTGTGGGAATGCTGGGTGGAAGGACGTTTGTGGCTTCCCTCCGATTACCAAACTTTTCATCACAGAAATGTGAGGAAAATGTGTTTTTTAGACAAAGTTTGAGGTTTGCAAGAGATTCTGGGTAACAGACCCTGGCTAGAGCAACACAAGTAACCCCCTCTTGGGTTCCCCTAAGAGTCTATTTTAAAAAGATTTACAGGTTTACTAGGTTTCCCTAGATGTTGGCTGAGCTATGGCCTAAAATCCACAGCTAGGCACATTGCCAAAAAAGTTTCAGTTTTCAGTGGAAAAATGTGATGTGTTCACATTGCGTTTTGGGCTGTTTCCTGTTGCGGGCACTAGGCCTACCCACACAAGTGAGTTACCATTTTTATTGTGAGACTTAGGGGAGCACAGAACAGTAGAGCAAGTGTTATTTACAATTGTTTTCTCTGCATTTACACCTTCCAAATGTAAGACAGCATGTAAGAAAGTAGTCCTTTTGAGAAATGCCCTGTAATTCACATGCTAGTATGGGTAGACACAAATTCAAAGATGTGCAAATAAGCACTCATTATAAACTCCATATCTCATGCCCTTTTTGGAAATACCTGGGTTTCCTTGATACCTATTTTTCATGCTTTATATTTTACCCAATGAATTGCTGTATACCCGGTACACAATGAAAAAACATTCCAAGGTGCAGCTCAGTTATTGGCTCTGGGTACCTCGGATTCTTGGTGAACCTACAAGCCCTCTATATTTCCACAACCAGAAGGGTTCAGCGGACGAAACAGTATATTGCTTTCGAAAATCTGCCATAGTTAGGAGAAGTTACAGATGAAAACGTAGACACAAATGGCTGTTTTTGCAACTCAATTTCAATCTTTTTTTTTTATTTCAACTGTTACTTTCTATAGGAAAACCTAGAAGGATCTACACAAATCACCCCTTGCTGAATTTAGAATTGTGTCCTTTTCAGAAATGTATAACTTTCTGGGATCCACCATTGGTTTCACACCCATTTCTACCACTAACAGGAAAGAGATTGAAAGCCCAGAAAATAGGAAAAATGTGCTATGTCCCAGTAAAATGCCAAAGCTGTGTTGAAAAATGTGGTTTCCTGAATCAAGTCTGCCTGTTCCTAATGGTGATTTTAGCACGACAAACCCTTAGTTGATGCCATTTGCAGGCAAAAACCAGACGCTTTCTTCTACGGCATTGTTTTCCAATATTTCACAAAAAAACATAATTATACTGTATTTTGACTAATTTCTTGGTCCCCTCCTGGGGAATCCATAAACCCTGGGCATTTTTAGAATCGCCAGGAGGCTGAGCACCCACAGCCCACTCTGGACAACTACACTGCCATAGCAGAACTGGAAATGGCACATTTACACACTGCAGGCAACTGCGAACTCACTATACAGCACCGCTCAGTGCACACTGTAGAGCATGCACACACTCTGGAGTACAGCTGCCACTGGAAGACACTGCACTGCGTGCATCAGAAAACACTACATACACCGGCGTGCACTGCAAACACTACACCATACACATCAGAGAGATCTGCACGCACAGGAGTGCATTACAAACACTGCACACATTGGACAGCATTGTAATTACTGGAAGACATCAAACTGTGCACATTGGAGAACTCTCCACACAAAGGAGTGCACTACACTGTACACATCGTAGAGCTCTTCCCACACAGGTAGGCGGTGACATGTAGTACCGTGTAGGGGGTAGGCAATAAAAAATGTTAATTGTCCATAATTGTGTCGGGTAAGACTATTGTCACCTTCCACTGCCCATCCACAACAACATCTAAACTCCCATAGAGCTGCATTCACTGTCCCTCTGCTTCTTGTCCCTGGTCCACACTTTTATTCTTCTCTGAAACAGTCATTGTGCAGCCACACAGTTGTTAACACCTCTATTAATGTAGCTAGGCATCTAGCCGTGAGTTTGCTGCATTCCTGACTTTGAGAATATTAGCACCTTAATGTTTTTGGAATAATTAAGGAAACCCCTAGAAATCTCATCATTTACAAATGTTGCAAATAATAGAAACCAGCATCAGCAAAGCCAGCTGCTTACACCTGCAAACAGAGGTGCATTTGTATATGCCTCTGCACGCGTTGGCATATGTAAGTCAGAGCTATTGGCTTTATCAATGCTTGGCAAATATTTCTGCAGTATGCCAGGCCTTTCGGGAGATGCAGATATCCTCATCAGCACATAATGAATGCCAGTTGATATTCGTGAACATGTGCGGACAAACCAGAAGATTATATTTTAATGTGAACAACCAGGCTCAGCCGCCAATCTATTAATTGACTCTAACCTACCATTCAGGGGAGTTCAAGGCTGTGTTGTTTTGGGAACACGCCTGTTTGGTTTGCTGCACAGCTTCACGAGAGTGCTTCGACTCATCAGACTTTTTACAGAGAGAAACTGGCATTGCCGCTCTTGCACAGCAAAGGGTGAACATTTAATTCGCTGCAGAGGGTGGAAGCAGCCTGTAAACAAGTGATAGTAATCCATATGTAGGTGTTTTGTTTTTTACTGTTACTATGAGTCAATTCAAGAGCTTAATCTAAAAAAAAGGTCAATTATATGTGATCGAACTGCTGTACGTAAGTCAATATAAGCATTGTGTTTTCAGCGCCTCCTTGTTCTCAAATTGAACTTTTATTAACGGAGGGGGGCGCTAGGTGGCGCACGACCAAGATGGCCGCGCACCTGTGAGGCTCTTGCTGCTTGGCGGCATAATCCTCCAACTATCCTGTTTTTGCACGCACTAATATCGAGCAAAGTGCCTGCCGTCTGCTTCTCACCTTTATGCCTTCCTCCGGTTAAAAAATCAGAGACCGCGGATACTGCATGACGGTCCTGTGTTGTGCTGTGGGCGAAGAGTGACGTGGAGCAGAGCTGGAGGCCGGCCCGGCTGCAGCCGTTACGCGAGCCCCGGGGATCCCACGTGGTGTCTGGGCCCCGGTGGACTCGCGCTGAGTGCAGACCCGACAACCGCGACATCCTGGACCTCTCGGGCGAATGCCGAATCGCCGCACACCATGCAACCCCCATCCTCCGTCATCAAAGTGGTTGCGGTAAGGGACGGTAGCTACCGTCAACAACTTTTAAGCGCTGCTTGGATTGCGCAGTCTCGCTGATCCACATACCCCCCGCAGCCTCATCTGATACAAGTGAGGCGATACATCGGCTTTGCGCTTCTCCGCACTCGCCCAAAAAAACATTCTGCCTGTCCGTTGCTGCATAACTGTCTGGGCGCCAGTTCCTTTCTCCGTCAAAGTGCCACCGCCCCAGTGGCTTACTGCACTGTAATGGACGCATAGTGTAGCTGGGCGCTGTGTGAAGCCCTGCTGCCTTTGGTTTCCTGATCCTCCCTGGGAGCGGCTATCCTATAACGCACTATCTAACCTCTCCTACTTGTGCTGCAGTGGATGCAAAGAGCGGTGACACCCACTGCCAGAATCAAACAAACAGAAGGGCTACTTGGCACACGGCGCCCCGTCACCACGCAAACTGCCCTGGATCCATATTATACTAGGACTGTGAACCGCTAGCGTCCTTGCACTGGTCCGCACTCTCCCTCACGCCCCCCTTATGTGGCAGATCCAGTTTAACGTACAGGGACGCCTAATTTCAAGCCTATTGCGGAGTGACAAACGCACAGTGCCCCGAAGTGCGCGCCACCGCCACTTGTCCGTCTCCAACTGGTGTCACAACGCTCTCTACATATTTCGTCATTGGTGACATGTCCAAAATGGCTGCCTAGTACAATTGCACTTCTGCTGCGGCCCTGATCCGTTCGCCTACTGTGCGCCGGAAGACCTACATTCATCATACCTGCTATAAGGGGTGCAGTGAACAATTCCCTTCTTACTTGGCAATATTGAGGCTACTACCCATTACTGTAGGTGGGCCCACTACCTGCTACATGTAATTGGCGCTTGGATGTAACCGTACTTACCTGCCCCTCATTCTGGGAAGAACACTGACGGGGGAGCCACTCTGACACCTCTCCATCTACCCTCAGACGACGATACACCACCACGGTTCCCTCCTCTCCTGGTTGCTTTACCTGCGGCGCAGTATACTCTTTCTACAATGGGGAAGACGGATGGCCGTCAGTCCAGACTCCTCTTTGAAGCCAAGAAGAATGTCACGAGATCCAACTCGGAAGACCCAGAGCAGCCCAACGAAGAACAATCGCAGGCACCGTCGGCCACCCAAGATGACGAAGTCAAAAGTCTACTACTGGCCATGAAACATAGCCTCATGGATATCTCAAGCAAAATGGACTCCATGAATAGCCGCATGGATTTTATAGTCCAGAAGGTGGACAAACACGATGGTCAAATTAAGGAGGCGGAAAGGCGGATCTCGGACAACAAGGATGCCACGAATCAGATACAACAACAAATAGCACAAATGGACAAACTTCTCAAAGTTATTGCTGCCAAAAATGAGGATTTAGAGGCCCGCAGTCGTCGCAATAACATCCGCGTCATTGGGATCTCGGAGAGCACCAACACTGGGCGTATGGATGTATTTATAGAGCGCCTATTGCAAGGCACCTTTGGAACTGAGGCATTCTCCTCCCAATTGATAGTGGAGAGGGCGCATAGATCATTAGGCCCCAGGCCCCCCCCCAGGATGCACTCCACGCCCGATTATAGCCCGTCTCCTTAACTGCCGTGATCGGGACACCGCACTTAAACTGGCCAGGGAAAAAAAGACACTTCATCATGAGGGCACCGAATTCACCATCTATCCTGACTTCACGGCTGCAGTTCAGGAGGTGAGGCGCAAATTTCTACTGGCTAAACAAAAACTTCGGAAGGCGCACATCGAATACGCGCTCATGTACCCGGCACGCCTGCAAGTTACATATCAGAGCAAACAATACTTCTTCACAAATCCACAACAAGTAGATGACTTTCTCAAAAATGTCAAGAAGCACTCGCCGCATCGTGAGCCCCGGGAACGCCTTTCCAGATCTCCATCCCCCACAGCTGACTGATTCTGAAGGTCACAAACGACTGCACTGGAGACAATTCATTATATCTTGTCTTCACCTGCACTACATCTTGGGCTCTAGATGTTCGTGCAGCGACGGGGTGTTACAGCCCTCTTCAAGTGATAGAAGCACACCACGTCTACTTGGCGCTTTGTTCGAGTGGTTGATGATGAGAGACAGATAAGTGATAGGCGCAATAAATACATACTTATTGTTGGGTGGCGGGCACGATATCAACCATGTTCAGAACTTGGACTATGCCAAGCACCCCACTTCCCCCTCCATCCCCTTCCATTGGGAGGCTGTCTTTCCATCTCTGGGAGAAGGGAGAATCTCGTTGCCCACTAGCGACCCCCACACGGGCGCTCCCCTTACTGTTTTTTCTTTCTAAAGGACATTGACTCTGACTGACATGTCAAGGGATGTTCGGGTGGGGGTGGGCAGAAAAATGCCAGCACAATTGGGGTGCTGTAGTGGGGGGGAGGGATGGGAATTGTTATTTCAAATCTTCACCATTTTTACTTTCCAGCAGGTAGGCATGCAAGCACTCATAGAGAGGTACATCCACAGCCCTAAGTCTGCTACACATCAGGATAAACACATATTGTTCTGCTATGACTCCGCATACTGAGGCGTTAAAGGTAAATCTCCTTACGTGGAACATCAGGGGTTTGGGAGACCCCCGTAAGTGTAGGCAAATACTTGTGTATCTTGATCGATATCAAATTCACATCGCTATGCTACAGGAGACGCACTTTGACCCGCACCGCACTCCTAGTTTCACCAGTAAGTGGGCCACAGGCCAAGTTTTCTCATCGTACTCTACATATTCAAGAGGCACAGTGATTCTTATCAAAAAGAACACTCCTTTAATTTTGGGCGGGACGTATCACGAATCAATAGGTAGAAGCTGCATGCTCTGGGGTACACTGGGTACACAGTCGGTCACACTCGTGTGCTGTTATGGGCCGAATGTGGATAACCCAGACTATTTCACCACACTATGGGGACAAATCCTTAAGGTGGGTTCCACTCACATTATTTGGGGGTGGGGGTGACTTTAATACTGCACTTTGCCCCACTGCTGATAGGTCCAACCGCTCCCTCACCACTACACCAAAACACAGGGCGCATTGGCTAACATGTTCTCCGCTCATGGGTTTACAGATGCGTGGCGACACGTTCACCCGGGTGGAAGGGAAGGCACACACTATACAACGGTACACTCTAACTGGGCTCGTTTAGATTACTGGGTTGTCTCCCGGGGTGTAGTCCCGTGGATACACACTGTAGAGCATTTAGCCAGAACTTATTCTGATCATGCCCCAGTTCGTATGACGATTTCACCCCCCAATTCGATCGCTACTCCGAGATGTTGGAAACTCATGCCAGAGGCACTGCTGGATTCGGCATTTAAGGCTGAAATTGATGCAGAGATTACTGACTTCTTTCAAAGAAATACAGGTTCCGTCATACACATTAGTACGGTCTGGGAGGCCTTTAAAGTAATGATGAGGGGGTCTTGTATAGCTAAGAGCTTCGGAGTTTTAAGAGACATCTGTAGTAGTTTGCGGAAACTTGAAGAAGAGCTGAAACAATTGGAAGGGAGCCTTTGGCAAGACACCTTCGTGTCTCAACAGGCAACATTTAGAGATAAACTCTCTGAATACAAGGACACTGCTGAACGAGAAGCTAGATTCCGGGGAAAATACTTTACAGCGCGTAGGTATGGGGAGGGGGAAAGACCAGGCAGAGCATTAGCAATGGAAATCAGGCTGCCCCGCTTCTCCAACTACATCCTAGAAATTTGTGATAATGATGATACACGTCATAGAGACAGTCTCGATATCCTTACAGTTTTCACCAGTTTTTATGCTGACTTGTATAGCACTCGCAGAAACACCCCCCCTGACCTTTCCATATACCTGAAGGACATAGCTCTAGGCTGGCTTGGCGACGCTCCAAGAGAGTTCCTTGCAGCACCCCTTGAAAATGATGAAATACGGGCTGCAATTATGCAGATGAAGTCTGGGAAGGCCCCAGGCTCGGATGGCCTCCCCATTGACTCCTATAAAACCGACATTGATCAATTGTTCCTAATACTAAAGCAAGTTTACGGAGAGGCTCAGAAACTAGAGATTCTTCCCAGCTCAATGAGGGAGGCTCTCATCACCTCTCTCCTGAAACCTGGTAAACCTGCAGACATTTGTGATTCCTACCGCCCTCTTTCTCTAATCAACAATGATGCGAAAATTCTCGCCACAATACTGGCTAACCGGCTTAGCCTCCTGATGGAGAAACTAGTCCTTCCAGATCAGGCTGGATTTATTCCAGGTAGGGCAACATCATATAATCTCCGCACCCTGTTCGCCATCCTGCAAAACGTAGATCCGCAGTTGGCCCTAGTGGCGGTCTTCTTAGACTCCACAAAGGCCTTTGATTCGGTGGAATGGGACTACCTATTTGTTATTCTTCAATGTATGTGGCTGCCTAAAGGTTTCCTGGCATGGATATGCCTCTTGTACACGGCTCCGGCAGCTCGGGTCTTAATTAATGGACACACTTCCTCCCCCTTTCCTATCACCCGGGGTACACGGCAGGGATGCCCGCTCTCTCCACTCCTTTTTGCGCTAGCAATAGAGCCACTTGCGGCAAAAATTAGACAGCATCATCAGGATAAGGCATTACACTGTTTCCTCCGCCCAATACTCATTTCTCTGTATGCTGACGATGTTACCCTATACGTTAGAGAACCACACCAAAACCTCAACCCGCTGCTTCGGGAGTTCGTGCGATTCGGGGGACTTTCCAGAATACATATCAATTGGGCGAAATCCCAGATTTTTCCACTCACCACATCGTTGACAGCATTCTCCCCTGACTTTCCCATAGAGTGGTGCGCTACTGAAGTGAAATACTTAGGGATACACATCACGGTCGACCAGGAGGAACTGATGCGGCTCAACTACGGCAGAGCATTGGAGAACATTACAAGTAGTATAACGAGATGGATTGCTCTCCCTCTCTTCATGGCGGGTCGCACCTCTCTCATAAAGATGGTCGTCCTCCCCAAACTACTATACCTTTTTTTAAATATCCCATATGACCCGGGTAGACATTTCTTTTCCGCACTTTGCTCGGAACTGATCCGACTGACTTGGGGTAGCAGACAACCTCGGCTGAAGCGGGAAACACTCACTAGACCCTATTCCCAGGGAGGGTTGGATGTTCCTAATCTGGAATTATACTGTCTCTGCGCACAGGCTCACTATGCTCATTATTGGTTCCATCCCCCTCGATACACGCCTCACGTGGCATCGGAGCACTGGTTGGCGGATCCTGTTCCGTTGGAAGGTGCCATTCTAACTGCAATCACGCCCCGGTCGTCCGACCCGACATCGGTCGACTGCACAGTGAAAGCATGGCAACACATTGTCAGATGTCTACAAGCCCCTATGCTGTACTCACCTCTCCTTCCTCTTGTTTACCACCCCAAAATGCCGGTATTACAGGAAGGTGCCTTTAAAAAAACTAAAGCTAAGTACGACATCACCTGCTGGGGAGATCTCTATTTAAATGGGAAGTTATGTACACTTCAACAGTTATTTTCAAAACAACCACCATCCCCCATGGATATTTTCCTATATGTCAGGGTGAGACAAGGTATCAAAGAGCACACCCCTTCATACCCACTGGAGCCTCAGGAAGTCGCCCCACTGCGCACAATATTACGCACTGACACTGCCTCGCATTTAGTCTCTACGCTATACCACAGCTTATACACCAACATAACCTTACCCCGTTGTGCAGCTAGAGATAACTGGGCCACTGAGCTGGGACATGCTATCACTGACAAGCAATGGGCTTATTGTTGTACTCAAACAGAACAAGTCTCAGCTAGTAGTCGCTTGCGCATTACGCACTACAAAATTCTGCACCGCACATACTACACTCCGGTTAAAATGTGCAGATATAAATTACAAGACAATGACAAATGTGACAGGTGTGGTATGGAGTCGGCTGACTTCCTGCACCTCCCCTGGGTTTGTAGCACTGTCCAGGCCTACTGGGGCCGAGTGATCACAGCACTGGAGCAGATGACCTCTCTAAAGCTCCAACCATCTCCCATGGTGACCCTACTAGGATACATGGAAAACCTTGTCGCGGCACATCGGAAATCTGTTTCCTTTGGCCTCTTGCTGGCTAAAAGGAGAATAGCATGTAGATGGGGTAGAGGTAGGGCACCCAAATTTAAGGAGTGGATTACTGACATGCTGTTTTGGCAGGAACAAACATACACATATGCCGAACTCCTCCCCATCACTTCACGCCCTCGAGATATCTGGGACCCCCTCAGGACGTATCTCCTGGAACACCCTGTTGATGACCTAAGCACTACACACGTAACTGGCAGTTGTACATAATAACTGGTTACTGGCCGCTTCTGCATGCTATATTGGACTTGACAGCAAAATTATGTATTAAGCTTGCTCAGATGTGTTCCCTGATGCCATCTACGGATTTGTTGTTTACGATGAATGTTAGGCTGTACCTACTGCTGTTTATGTCGTTCCGGACAAACGTGATGGATGTACTAGTTACCTAACCTTCATTGCTAAGCATGTACCTACCTGTGTACTATGTATGCTATGCTGGATATAAGTTTCAGAAAAACTTCAATAAATAAAAAATAAAAAACTTTTATTAACGGAGGGAAACCCACCAGAAAAAGAAAGGTACTGGACTTACTTTTGAGCATCGTTTGTAATGTTTTTGAGCTGTAAGAACAATTAGCATGCCTGTGGGAAAAATATGACAGGCACGAAGTACATGATCAAACAGAAGCCAATCTCTAAAGTAAGAGATTTACGTAAGTCTGTCGATGTAAAAGCAGAGTTACAAGTTGGCTTGTATTTTAGAGTTTCAACCAATATTTTTTTTTACATGATGGCCCATAATAACAAAAATAAGAAAACGGCAAAACGAAAAAAACTGTAATGGAATTAGGCGAAACCTCCTCTGGCTTTATGAACGCAAATTAGGAAATGCAACCAACCAGTTAAAGGTTAACAGAGCTAAGAACCATTGTTGTGATTTTAGTCCGTTTATAACAATATTAAAAGCAATCCTACAAGTCCCAGAACGCAGCGTATTGTTTTTAAAAAGCCAGCACTGTCTGAACATGTTGCATATAGCATGGACTTGCTTGTCATTTAAAGAAGGTTGACCTTGGCTGGAGGAGAAGCAATGTGTTGAATATATTTAAAGTCCTGACTGCTCTGGGAAATATAAAAGAATGTGAAGCAGCTCCGACGCACGTCATGTCTTAACCTCCGGTCAGACATGCTGAACAACGGAGGGTTCGGAAGTGAAGGGGCTCAGGTAGGTGGTCTGGCTTACAAACTGCAGTATCCTCCGGAACATAACTGCAGAATTCTCACTTTAACTTGGAAGCACCAGTTATCGGGGGGGGGGGGGCTTGAACCTTGTCTGCTCCAACCAGCGACACACACACACCCTACTTCGGTGCACCTAAGCGGACAGCCAAATACAGAATCACAGCCATGCAGAAGAACATAGAACTTGTCAGTCATGCATTAGCATTGTTTCAGGGCGGGACTTTCACCGGAAGTTACTTGACTGAGTTCAGGAAACTGAAACAAAAATAAAAAACACAATCATGAGCAGGAGGCCACTGAGGGAGGTGTGGTCAGAACGATGCTAGTACCATGATACAAGCTTGACAGTAGTGTTTATAAAATGCACTGTGATAAATGCTCTGCCGGACAGGAACTCGCCCCTACGTACATGCACCTTAATTACATATTCGATCTACACATTTTTTACAAACTGACGAAAAGGCCCAAACGTAGGTGAGCTATGTGTTAATATCATCACTGCAGATAGTAATATGGGGAAAACAGCAAGGGACTGGCGGCATTATGCACAGGAGAAGAAACGTCCCCGGCAGCCGTGTTTGTGTTTGCAGCCAGCACAGGCATATAAATAGAAAGAGGACTATGGGGCTCTTACGGACCATAATGTGGGCTGCGGGCGGCGGTCCGGTGCCAGGCTGATCTTTAGAGATGGTACAGACACAGCTGTTGGTTTCATGTTCCTATCAGCTGCTAAACACACTAAGCACGTGGGATACTGAGGGGGTGGGTGAGGCAGCGTAGAGAGAGTAAGTGAATGGTGAAAAACACAGCAGGCAAAGAAAAAAGAAAGTAGTCCCCAGAACAACAGATAAAGAACCATAGAGGAATGAGACAGTACTAAGTCCCTGCTCTGTGGGAGTAACAGAAGAGAGAAAGGAGGGACAAAGAGGCAGGACTGACAACTAGCAAGCAAGGATTTTTAAAGGACACTGAGAGACAAATAAAAAGCAATGGCACGAAAGGGGATGGACTTCAAGCACACAGACTGATTGCAGCAGGTCTCAAAGAGACAGCTGTGCTGTCTAGCTCGACCTAAAAACGGGTAATATTTCCTATAAAAAAAAAATCCAAATTGGTTAGGTCTTTTAAGCTGTCCTGGACATATTAGTCCTTATCATCAGAAGCATCACGACTCAGCATTGGCTACAGACCATAAGCAGATGACGCAAGTAATGCAGTGTTTGCGGTCTGCCCGTGGTTCTGCCTAGAATAATCACATGGTACGAACAGTGCAGTTTTTACAGTCTGCACTAAGAACAGGGCATAAATAATGAAGGGTTTGCAGTCTGTTTCTGCTTACACCTCGCACACTATACATATTATTCTCAATAAGTCTTGCAAGGACAAAGGCAGGAATTTCGGATTTATAAATGCTCGGCACTCTGTAGAGCCTAGAGAGTGCAAACAAAAATTGAAATATGAAACAAATATAAAACAATAACCAGTGCACACATGAAATAATTAACTGAATGAATACAAACATTGTTAAAAATCAAAGGCCTGCACTTATTTGTGTTTCCTCCAATTGTGCACGATAAAGGACTTGGTTGGTCAGGATTACAGTAAAGCCACAGCCCTAAACACATAAATTGTCAATGCACAGTACATGAGGATTCTGCTCATCTTAGCACACATTCAACCATCTGATCTTGGCCAAAAATGATGGTTTAACCTTTACTGGACAGATCAACAATATTGCCTTCACAGAATTCCACACCACTCCTCACTGGATGGGACGGACCTCTCTATCTAGGCCTTCATTGGACAGAGTCACACTGTTTCCACAGGCTTCCACACTCCACCTCACTGGATGACAAAACCCTTGGCCTCAGTCCTCCACCCAATCCCATACCTTCTCCTATCCATTAAGTCCCACAGACTCTCACTACTGCTCTCCCACTCTGCCATTCCCTGTCCATTGTTCCAGTTCATGTCAAGACTTGCACTCCCAGTTCTATAACCTCTGCCATCCCCTTTAAGGTAAGTCAGCAAATCAGTTTTGCAGTGTACTCTCATACCTCTCAAAGCTGACAAAGTTAAGTTCTCTATATAATTTATTGCAACGTCCTGGGTTTTTTGGGTGATTCATAAAGCAAGTGGCCACCAAGGTTTTCACATGTATCGAAAAGTATGGGGGTGGTGGCTTCCTTTATTGATACATTTGATCATAACTTATTTTTAAGTCTGGCATTAGCCAAGACATTTTTATTTTACTAACATTACATTATAATATACTTTCTTACTAAAAGGGGCCTACAGTCACCTCCCTTCATGTAGTGGTCTGTTGTTGGTCCGTTCACATTTTGTTACACCCACTACAGCATATAGCTTGGGGCAGAGGGTCAGCCTACTTCAGCCTCTGGCTAACTACACTTTGATTGACTCCATTTAGCTCTTTCACAAGGAGCACATCCACACACAAGGTAGTTCCATTCAGTGCCAGTGTTTTGGTTTTTAGGTTATAATTACTTTAGTGCTGTCTTTGTGTTTAGAAACTACATTCCAGCTTTCTCAGATCCCATCTGCTGCTAATTCTGTTGTATATTCCCTTGGATTAGCCTTGTTTATCTGACTGCTGCTATTTTACATCAGTTCAATTGCACTTGCATATTTTAGAGTTTCATCCAATATTTTTTTTTACATGATGGCCCATAATAACGAAAATAAGAAAACTGCAAAACGAAAAAAACAGTAATGGAATTAGGCGAAACCTCCTCTGGCTTTATGAACGCAAATTAGGAAATGCAACCAACCAGTTAAAGGTTACCAGACCTAAGAACCATTGTTGTGATTTTAGTCCGTTTATAACAATATTAAAAGCAATCCTACATGTCCCAGAACGCAGCGTATTGTTTTTAAAAAGCCATCACTGTCTGAACATGTTGCATATAGCATGGACTTGCTTGTCATTTAAAGAAGGTTGACCTTGGCTGGAGGAGAAGCAATGTGTTGAATATATTTAAAGTCCTGACTGCTCTGGGAAATATAAAAGAATGTGAAGCAGCTCCGACGCACGTCATGTCTTAACCTCCGGTCAGACATGCTGAACAACGGAGGGTTCGGAAGTGAAGGGGGCTCAGGTAGGTGGTCTGGCTTACAAACTGCAGTATCCTCCGGAACATAACTGCAGAATTCTCACTTTAACTTGGAAGCACCAGTTATCGGGGGGCTTGAACCTTGTCTGCTCCAACCAGCGACACACACACACCCTACTTCGGTGCACCTAAGCGGACAGCCAAATACAGAATCACAGCCATGCAGAAGAACATAGAACTTGTCAGTCATGCATTAGCATTGTTTCACGGCGGGACTTTCACCGGAAGTGACTTGACTGAGTCCAGGAAACTGAAACAAAAATAAAAAACACAATCATGAGGAGGAGGCCACTGAGGGAGGTGTGGTCAGAACGATGCTAGTACCATGATACAAGCTTGACAGTAGTGTTTATAAAATGCACTGTGATAAATGCTCTGCCGGACAGGAACTCGCCCCTACGTACATGCACCTTAATTACATATTCGATCTACACATTTTTTACAAACTGACGAAAAGGCCCAAACGTAGGTGAGCTATGTGTTAATATCATCACTGCAGATAGTAATATGGGAAAACAGCAAGGGACTGGCGGCATTATGCACAGGAGAAGAAACGTCCCCGGCAGCAGTGTTTGTGTTTGCAGCCAGCACAGGCATATAAATAGAAAGAGGACTATGGGGCTCTTACGGACCATAATGTGGGCTGCGGGCGGCGGTCCGGTGCAAGGCTGATCTTTAGAGATGGTACAGACACAGCTGTTGGTTTCATGTTCCTATCAGCTGCTAAACACACTAAGCACGTGGGATACTGAGGGGGTGGGTGAGGCAGCGTAGAGAGAGTAAGTGAATGGTGCAAAACACAGCAGGCAAAGAAAAAAGAAAGTAGTCCCCAGAACAACAGATAAAGAACCATAGAGGAATGAGACAGTACTAAGTCCCTGCTCTGTGGGAGTAACAGAAGAGAGAAAGGAGGGACAAAGAGGCAGGACTGACAACTAGCAAGCAAGGATTTTTAAAGGACACTGAGAGACAAATAAAAAGCAATGGCACGAAAGGGGATGGACTTCAAGCACACAGACTGATTGCAGCAGGTCTCAAAGAGACAGCTGTGCTGTCTAGCTCGACCTAAAAACGGGTAATATTTCCTATAAAAAAAAAAATCCAAATTGGTTAGGTCTTTTAAGCTGTCCTGGACATATTAGTCCTTATCATCAGAAGCATCACGACTCAGCATTGGCTACAGACCATAAGCAGATGACGCAAGTAATGCAGTGTTTGCGGTCTGCCCGTGGTTCTGCCTAGAATAATCACATGGTACGAACAGTGCAGTTTTTACAGTCTGCACTAAGAACAGGGCATAAATAATGAAGGGTTTGCAGTCTGTTTCTGCTTACACCTCGCACACTATACATATTATTCTCAATAAGTCTTGCAAGGACAAAGGCAGGAATTTCGGATTTATAAATGCTCGGCACTCTGTAGAGCCTAGAGAGTGCAAACAAAAATTGAAATATGAAACAAATATAAAACAATAACCAGTGCACACATGAAATAATTAACTGAATGAATACAAACATTGTTAAAAATTCAAAGGCCTGCACTTATTTGTGTTTCCTCCAATTGTGCACGATAAAGGACTTGGTTGGTCAGGATTACAGTAAAGCCACAGCCCTAAACACATAAATTGTCAATGCACAGTACATGAGGATTCTGCTCATCTTAGCACACATTCAACCATCTGATCTTGGCCAAAAATGATGGTTTAACCTTTACTGGACAGATCAACAATATTGCCTTCACAGAATTCCACACCACTCCTCACTGGATGGGACGGACCTCTCTATCTAGGCCTTCATTGGACAGAGTCACACTGTTTCCACAGGCTTCCACACTCCACCTCACTGGATGACAAAACCCTTGGCCTCAGTCCTCCACCCAATCCCATACCTTCTCCTATCCATTAAGTCCCACAGACTCTCACTACTGCTCTCCCACTCTGCCATTCCCTGTCCATTGTTCCAGTTCATGTCAAGACGTGCACTCCCAGTTCTATAACCTCTGCCATCCCCTTTAAGGTAAGTCAGCAAATCAGTGTTGCAGTGTACTCTCATACCTCTCAAAGCTGACAAAGTTAAGTTCTCTATATAATTTATTGCAACATCCTGGGCTTTTTGGGTGATTCATAAAGCAAGTGGCCACCAAGGTTTTCACATGTATTGAAAAGTATAGGGGTGGTGGCTTCCTTTATTGATACATTTGATCATAACTTATTTTTAAGTCTGGCATTAGCCAAGACATTTTTATTTTACTAACATTACATGTATAATATACTTTCTTGCTAAAAGGGGCCTACAGTCACCTCCCTTCATGTAGTGGTCTGTTGTTGGGCCGTTCACATTTTGTTACACCCACTACAGCATATAGCTTGGGGCAGAGGGTCAGCCTACTTCAGCCTCTGGCTAACTACACTTTGATTGACTCCATTTAGCTCTTTCACTAGGAGCACATCCACACACAAGGTAGTTCCATTCAGTGCCAGTGTTTTGGTTTTTAGGTTATAATTACTTTAGTACTGTCTTTGTGTTTAGAAACTACATTCCAGCTTTCTCAGATCCCATCTGCTGCTAATTCTGTTGTATATTCCCTTGGATTAGCCTTGTTTATCTGACTGCTGCTATTTTACATCAGTTCACTTGCACTCTGAATATAAGCTAATCAGTGTGCTCTTTCTATCTTTGCAACCCTGTCTTTACTTCTTTTTTCTTTCCTTCCTTCTTCCTTTTACTTTCTCTTTCATTCGTTCCCTCTTTTTCTTTTCTGCCTTCCTTTTTTTACTTCTTTCTTGCCTGCTTCCTCTAAACTTCTCTCTTTCATTCTTTCCCTCTATTTTCGTTCTTTCCTATCTTCCTTTTTTCATTCTTTCTATTCTTTTTCTTTCTTTTTCCTTTGTTTCTTTACTTCTTTATTTCCTTGTTGTTTTCTTTGTTTCTTGTTTTTCTTAGTTTTTCTCATTTCTTTCTTTTTTCTTTTCTATCTTTTTCTGTCTTTCCTTTCTTTTTTGCTTCTTTCCTTCCCTTTTCCTTCTTTCCTTTTTCTTTCCTTCTCTTTTCTTTCTTTCCTTACCTTCCTTTTTATTTATTTCTATTTTCCTTCTTTCCTTCTTTTTTCCTTCTTTCCTTTTTCCTTTGTTCTCTCTTTCCTTTTTCTTTCGTTCTTTCCTTTTTCCTTTTCTTTTTCTTTTACTCCTTCATTGTTTCCTTCTTTCTTTTTACCTCCTTTTTCCTCCTTTTCTTCTTTTTTCCTTCTTTTTACTTTTTTTCTTCTTCCCTTCCTTCTCATTCTTTCTTTCCTTCTTTTCCCTTTGATCCTTATTTTGTTCTATTTCTCTTTCTTTTTTCTTCTTTTTTTCCTTCAGTCCTTCTTTTTTACTTCTTTCTTCCCTTCTTTCTTGTGTGCCTTCGTCTCACTTGAACTGTGAATATAAGCTAATCCGTGTGCTCTATATATCTTTGCAACCCTGTTTGTCTTTCTATTTTTCTTTCTTGCCTTCTTTCTTTCCTGTCTTCTTTCTCAAAGGCAAGAGGCTAACAGTCAATTCCAGATCAATTGGCTTTTCTTAGGTAGGTGTTAGGTAAATCTTTTAATTTTATTGAAATTATGTGTATACTTACTATACTAACTAATAGAGGTTTTCCTCCAGACCTCATCCATTGATCTGTTGTTGCGTCAGTCACATTTTTCTTCCACCCACTACAGCATGCATTAAGGGACAGTGTGGCAGGTCATTTCAGCTATTGGCTGACTACACTATTACTTATGGCATGCTGCATTTTCATAAGGAGCACATCCACACATAAAGTAGTTTTCTTGAGTGCAAGGGAGTACAAATGGTAATGTCTGCTTTTTTAGAACAAAAACACGTTTGCCTTTAGCCAATGTTTTTATTTTAGATTAATGGGGGTTTTGGCAGCTTCTTGAACATTAATTTGTACAAAAATCATGACAAAACAAGAGTTGCCAGACGTCTGGCCAACTCAGGACCTATTGGCTTTGCCAATGCTTATTCAGGAATTGAGTTGATCAAATAGTGTCTGTTGCTAGTCCGATCATTTCAGATGTTTACTGTCTCTACTCAAACATACCTCCACATACATTTATTTTAACATTGAAACGTCTGCTTGAGTATGGTTACATTGATTAATAGTATCATTGGTTGGGTGCGTGGCTAGCAGCCGAACATGGCGGACGTGAGCTAGAGGAGCGCCAAAGCCCGAGCCGCTCTGCAATTAATCTGACCATCATGCACCACCAATTAAGAGGAAAAACGACATCCCTAGCTTCCCCTACCTGATCGGCTCCCGTGGTCCAAGTTTGGAGACGATTGAGCCGGGGGTTACGCAAGGAGACGTAGCGGCCTTGAGTGACGAGGAGACACTGGGCTGGACGCCGCCCGAAACAGCAAGGGAGGCATGACGAGCACGGGGCCGGGCGGCCGGATTGTGGAGGTGCCTGCGAGGCGAGAGACAGGGTTGAGTGTGGGCGGACACCATCGTTCTGCCCCAAGGATCGGGGGGGGGCTCGCGACACTATGGCACCCGGCGGCCCAGCCGTGGCGCCCTGATCAGAAGCTGGGTGAAGATTGTGGTCCGGGGAGTGGCGACCTGAGTGGCGGTGAGACGCTTGGCCCCCAACCCAACTGGGCGATATCTCTAGCACACCGGGACGCACCCAGGACACCAGCAGGCTGTGAGTGGAGGCCGGTGTTCTGCCTCGGGGCTCGAGGGTGGACTCGGCGAAGTGAAGACGCCCAGACCGAAGGCCATATGAAAGGAGGTGAGGAGGCTATCCAGCTTGGGGGCCGCGTGGTGACTTGGACCTGAGGGGCGAGGACCTGAGGAGGCCTGCCCCCACCACCCCCGCACCTCTAAAACATCGAGACGTGTCCAGTGGGCCAACCGGCTGAGATGTGCAGCAACGTAGGCCTGTGAGCGAGACAGGCCCTGTGGGGTTGGACTGGTGGCCCTCCCCCTAGTTGCTAAGTCCTCGGGGATGGAGAAATACATAGCAGCCTGCCTGTGCAAATACTGAGGATCTGGGCCTGGAACCTCCAGCCTGACGACGCATACAGTCTGGGGATGGTTACTGAGGCCTCCGCACCGACAGGCCGCGCGAGGGGGACCCACTGGATGAGAGACGGGCCTCCGCTCCTACACTCCTCACTCCCGGGGTCCCCATCGTGGCAGATGGCGGTGCGTGAGGTGGCGGAGTGGTTCAGGAAGCTGCGAGCAGCCAATGTGGCCCCAGAGTCCCATTCTCTCAGTATGGTGGGGGGAAGAAGTCCCAGCTGAGCAAGATGTAGCGTTATGTCCTCCCTTCGATTATACAGGCTTAGAATGGGATCGAGGGGAACATACGCCAGTCGGGCGAGGAGGCCTAAGAACGATCGTTGAGGGACATCATGGCGGCCATTCAGAGTGTCAAAGGAACTCTCGAGCCTAAACTTGACTCAGTAGTTGCTGAGATGTCATTGATGAGCGAGGAGCTCAATAAAGAGAAAGCGAGGCTCTGCAAGACACAACAACAGGTCACAGATATTAATGAGACAACACCCAACTAAAGAAATAAGTAGCCTCTTTACTTAAGGACAATGTCACTATGGAGGCTCGACTGGAGGACATGGAAGGTAGATCGAGGCACAATAACCTGCGCCTGGTGGGGATACCCGAAAAAGCGGATGAACCCTGTACTGATCTTTTTGTGGAACATTTGATAAACACAATGCTCTAGCCCAAGGGGGACTCGAAGTTCTTTTCGGTCGAGAGGGAACATAGGGTACCTGCCATCCCCCCTAAACCGGGTATGCCCCCTCGCACCATTGTGGCTCGTGAATTAAGGAGGCGCGAAATCAAATATATGAGGGTTTTCCCTGCCAAACTCCGTGTAATAGCAGAGGGGAAGACATGGTTTTTTGACTCTCCCAACGTAGCAATGGACTGGCTGAAGGGCTGGCAGGTGGCGGGAGAAGGTAGGCGGCACCGGATGCCATACCCGAGGTGTACAGAGGGGGCACAAGGAAAGGCCGGGGGCAGCCGGCTGCGAGAGGACACAGATGAGGCTGAAAATAAGGACGGGGGCTCCGATGGGGGAGGGGGTCGACTGAATCCCTGAACGGGGTCAGGGGTCGCCTTTCGCCCCACCGCCAGTACAGATTGTGACGCAGGCGTGGGGTTCGATGACCACGTTTCGTGAGCCGTAAGGGGGCGTCTCTTTTGTTGACGCCAAGAGGGGAACACAGAATGATATATAAAGAACAGGACAAGTGATAACGCGATAACAACAAGCATTGTACATCAGCTTTACCTTTGTGTAGACACTACTTCCTCTTGAAATCTAGTCCGATGCTAGGGCAGAGCAGAGAGGAGCAGATTGGTCGCAGCCTTCTCGTTACCCCCCAGTTGTTAATTAACATGTTTCTTTTTTAGGGGCGACAGGCACCTTGCCAGTTGGGGAAGGGTGGGCAGTTTAGTTACCACCGGGCAGGGCAGCAGGTTGGTGGAAGTTTTCGAGAATATGGGGTTAGTTGTAAGAGCAGATACAGACACTTGGAGACCGTTGTTAGTAATATCACATTGGGACATTATCCACATTTGGGCGGCCCCGCCCTCCAGTTTACCTTACGAGATGGCACTCCCCCTTAAAACCAGGTGTCGCCTGTCGGTTCTCTCATGGAACGTGAATGGACTTGGCAACAAGATCAAACAAAGTGGGGTCCACCAGTTTAACCGTAAACATACCCCTGACATCGTGCTACTGCAAGAAACCACTTACTAGGCAATACTTGTAGAGCAATGAATAGGGGAGGCTATCCAATGGTGGCACACTCAGGATACACTTCTGATTCTAGGGGAGTGGGCATCCTCATCAAAAATTTGACACCCTTTATCCAACACAAAACTTGGGTTGACCCACAGGGAATCTATGTGGTACAAACTGGCACATGGGAGGGAATCCCAATTAATTTATGCTCGGCCTATATTCCTCCGCGATTACACCGTATCACTCTCCGGAGGTTGAGCGAGATACTAATTCAATTGCCTGAGGGGGTTCTACTTCTAGGGGGGGATTTTAATGCATTACTTTTGCCAGACTTAGACAGACATGCTAGAACCCACATTACCCACTGGGATCCAACACTGTCCAATTTTGTGACGGCCTTTGGTCTAGCAGATACCTGGTGCACACGACATCAGACAGATCACCAATACACCTTCCTTTCCGGAGCTCATTTAAGCCTTTCTAGACTGGACTATATTTTTACGCAGGTTGCTCACCTGGCTGAAGTAGCTGAGGTACGACACTTGGCCCGAGGAATTTCAGACCATTCCCCGTTGTGGATAGAATTATGGGGTCGCGCCAATACAGCTCGGGGACCGCGGCCCATTAATGCCTCGTCAAGATGTCAAGTTCACTGAAAAGCTAGATAGGGCTATGACCACTTACTTCGAAATTAATGAGGGGTTGGTGACCTCCAACTTAACACTCTGGGCAGCCTTTAAGGCATTTATACGAGGCACAGCTTATTCGCAGATAGTAGGGTTACGTAGGGACCGGGAGAAATCACTTCTTGCACTAGAGACCGAAATATAGTCCTTAGAAAGAGAGGGAGTTAACACCCTGAACGAAGAACAGATTCATACCCTTCGTCTCCGACAAAAAGAATATAGAGACTTAATGGTACAGAGGGCGAAGAATTCACATACTCTGTCCCAACGGCTTATATATGAGGGAGGTAATAAAATGGGGTAGCTGCTCGCGTGGCTCGAGAAAAGGGACGGCGCAAGAGGATGGGTAGCCCAAATAGTGACATGTCTAGGAGAAACTATCTCCGACCCTGAAGGGATTTCGGAAGCATTCGCACAATATTATGAGCAACTCTACTCAATGGTCCATTGCAGAGATCCATGACTTTCTCAGAGACATTAAGCTCCCGACCCTCTCGGAGGAACACAGGGACTATTTAGAGGCAGACATCGAAAAATGTGAAATAGAACAGGCAATACAAGCACTGAACTCGGGCAAGGCGATGGGGCCTAATGGCCTTTCTATCAAACTTTACAAACATCTAGCGTCCAGATTAATACCCCACTTGCTCTACATGTGGGGGGAGGCGAGAGAAGAGCATGTACTTCCATCAGATCAGTGCCTAGCTACGATAGTTGTTATTCACAAGGCTGGGAAACCGCCGGAGAGGTGCACCTCGTACCGCCCGTCTCTCTTCTTAATGTGGAGGTTAAGGTCCTTGCCAAGATCCTGGCTACTAGGTTACGCAGGGTCATAACTACCCGAGTGCATCCAGACCAGTCGGGCTTTATGCCTAACAGAGGAACGCGCTGCAATTTGCGCAGACTGTATGGAGTGATGGCAGGCTCCAGAAATCCACCATGGTTTTGTCAATGGATGCCTCAATGGCATTCGACACCCTCGAATGGACATATATGTTTGGAAAACTTGAATGTATGGGTTTCAGACCAAACTTTTTAAGTTGGATGCGATTACTATATCTGTCCCCAACTGCGCAGGTTAAGGTAAATCAGCAAAGAACGGATGCCTCCTATACCATGAATTCTACCAACTGTTTACAACTGCAGAACACTTTCTTTATCTGCAGGAGGAATTACTTCACTTGTTTCATTTTAAACATTTGATTTAACAGTACCACTATTTTGAGCCCATCTCAAAACTTATTTCCCCAAACACACACAATAGCTCAGATATGGCGCACTGTCACGTCTTTTTTGGGATGGAAGGGGAAGCTTACTAACATGACTCCACTATGGCATAGTGAGGCACTTTCACAGGTACGTGACCTGCGAGGTTTTAAAACATGGGACTTAATAGGCATTTCTGCAATGGGGGATGTTTGGAGGGATGGTAATATGCTCACTTGGGAAAAGTTACAGACCCAGTATGAACTGACTGGCACCGAGGCTTTTAGATACCTCCAGCTTCGACATGCCCTCAGATCGCATATCCCCGGGGAGACCCTCCTGCCAGAGTACTCCCCCCTTGAGGACAGAGTCCTAACTGAAGCATTACCTAAAAAGACAGTCTCTCTGATATATAAAAAATTACGAAACAACTCTCCCGACCTCCTCGTTGCATTGAGATCCAAGTGGGAGGCCTACATCGGAGACAGTGATGACGGGGAATGGGAGGAGGTACTAGAGACCTTCCAGGAGGTTTCTATACAGACAGGGTTCAGATTGGTTTTTCTGCGCATATTGCATCGATCTTACTATGCACGCACAACTCTCAGACGCATGGGGCGCGCCGCCGCGGACCTGTGTCTGAGGGGTTGCGGGATTGAGGGAACTTTTTTCCACACGTTGTGGATGTGCCCAAAGATTCAAACTTTCTGGACCGACCTGCAGAAAATAATGGGGGTAGTGACTAGAGAATCCCCCCGACAACAGCAAAGAAATGCATTTTGCATATTTGGGGAGAGGAGCCGCCACCAAAATATGCCAGGATCTGGCTTTATTGGGCCTTATAGTGGCTAAGTGAAACATAGCAAGATTTTGGGGAGGGGATGAGGTTCCGCGGGTGGGCGACTGGGAGCAGGATTTAGACTGGTGCATGATCAATGCTAACAAGGTCTATAGAGTGCTTTACATATACAGGACATAATACAGCAAAAAATACTGTTGAGGTAAATAAGGGGGAGAAACAATTTGAGTAAATAATTTATTAGAACAATAAGTTGAAAAAACCCAGAATAATATTGGGTAGTAGTAGTTTAGTTATCGCACATCGTCAAAGACAAATATATTGAACGTGGTCTTAAGAGAAAAGAGCCCGGTCCAAACAGTAAGGACTAGTAAGAAATACTGTTGTTTATTATAAAGTATGATCCAACAAATATTCTTGTTATACAGATGCTAAACAGCTTTGTATTCATTGTGGAAGAACAGCCAACACATGCTACGTCACTTCATGACTTTTTCAAGGCTGCAGAATTTATAACAAAGAACAACATAAGATAATAATTATTCAATACAGTGACATAAATTTCAGACAGTGAGAAGTTGACGAATCAGGATTTGTGGATGGGGGTGCCAGCGTTTTTTCAGAGCAGGCAGTAGTCCCACGTACCACTGGCCACTCTGAAAAAATGCCTAACCAGTCATTTGGAGTGAGATGTCTGTATACCAGGATTTGACATGACCTCTACCAATGATCTTGGTGAAGAGTACTAGTGCCAACCATTTGCAAAAAGAGTGGGCTTTGCTTTGTAATGACCCAATTGCAATATAGAAATATACACCCAACTTATCTGTAACAACTATCCAGGTACTTATTTGAAGATAGTGCAAAGCATTAGCGATTGATCATTTAAGTGTTCCTTCATATGAAGACGTCGATGATAAAGAGGTCATAGATAGTACGAGGATCAACAATCTTTCTGCTGCAAGAAGCTTACATAAACCTCAAGCTGATTTACACATGTAGCATGGTGCGTATGGCCCACAGCTGCAGGAGCATTGTGACCTCGATATTGACCTGGAGAAGCTAATAGAGTTCTAGAGCAGGAGAGGATTAAGATGAAGCAGGAACATTAATCCCTGTCTAATCACCAATAGGGTCCAGAACTCCTGCATAAGTCCTTTCCAAACTTGGAGTAATAACTTCTTCCCACAGCACGTTCATGGTCTTAGATTACTGGGAGTGGTTTGCCGCATTTTACTTTGTGCAATGAAAGGGACATACCCATTGGACGTCTTCAGATGCTTCTGCTACAAAATCGACAGTGTCTGTGCTAGCAGTGGGAAAAGATGCAAATATATGGGAGGTTCCATCTCTGTAAGCATTAAATGAACCAAAAAACAATATCACACTCCGCATCTGATTAGGCACTTCGAAAGCTCATCTGATTATTTAATTGCCTGATAGACGGGTTGTTCCTTTTAACACTAAAATTGGGTTAGTGCCCTTGTAAGTTTCTTATTTTTAGGAAGAACTGTGGTTTTAAGTGGGATAATTCTTTGCATTATTTTTAATGAATATTGTTATCTCTCCTTCTCCGCGGGCTGGTGTGGGGTGTTTTTACCCAATCAGTGATACCGTCGTTTTTTCTCGCCCTAAACGTAACACTAGCAGCAGCCATATTTGGTTGATGCGCTAGTTGCACAAGGATGAGTTTAATGTGTGTTCTAAGAGGCGGGTATTTAATGACCCCAGCTGACAAGTTTTTAAGCCCTCCAGTAAATCCTTGATCTCTTGTCCATATAACCGTGCTACTCCTTTAAACTTAACCTCTACCTTCCAAGTGCCTGATAGGGAATCCGAGGGTAACTTACAAACACAGAATCTATTTGTTGACAAGCCCTTTGCATTCTCCCCATTCACCTCTCCTGGTGCATCTAAATCTTTATGGCTGGTTTCTTAATATGTGCACTCTCTGCTGTTAAAAATGCACCTGCAAACCGAGATTTCTTTATTAATTTGACATACTTGACATCATTGAAACCTGGTTTACTGAATATATGTAAGATGTTTTAAATTATATAACACCTCCTGATTAAACTTTGTTGAGGCTCACAGCCACGAGTAGAGAGCGAGGGCCTCACCGTTTTAGCTAGAAACCAACCTTGATATCTACCATTGTCAACTCTCACAACCTTCAAATAGGAATTGAGATCTTTCCTAGGCCTATGCGAAGTTTAATCAAAATTCAATAACACCTAATTTAAAAAAATGTAACATATGCAACATTTAATGAAGAAAGATGTTGAATTTACGTGGAACAAAACGTTTGAGGAAAGAATGCAAAGATTTAAGGTGGAATGACAAGGTACACCTTCATTGACAAATCCCTTTATTCTATAGTAACTGTTGATGCCAGTCAGGTAGGGCTGGGTGCTGTACTATGCCAAAGGGAACCCAACAGTGAATGATTAATAGCCTTTGTATCGAGAAACTTAAGAGCATCAGAAGGTAAGTACTCTGTAATTCTTCAAAGAGAGTGATCTTCTGGCATGTGTGTCGGCTGTGTCTAAATTTAAAAGTTTCTTGTGGGGTAAACCTTTCCCTATTCGAACAGATCATATACCACTGGTGAGTATTTTAAGCAAATGCAATTCTGACAATATGCCACCTCATATAACCAAGATGCCTTGTAAGTTGCATGAGTATGTAATTGATGCAGAGTATTTAACAGGGAAATGAAATGTAACAACAGAGTTTTTTTTATCTCGCAAGCCTATTAATGATAACTCATGTGATGATGATGTGAATGAAAAGGAGGATGGCATTGCTGGTACCCATGGGTACCCATGGGTGTCATGGCAGCAAGTGGGTCCGTTCACAGTCCAAGAACGGTCAGACGTCACCAGACACGACGTCGTATATATATCCCCGTCCTCGTCCCCAAAATGAGGCCTGTAGTGATGAAAGGAGCCTCAGATAATGCAACGTCTTGATTCACGTCTTAACCTGACTCCTCACAGTACACGAACGCCATCCCAACCATCGCATTCCAGCCGCCACCCACCGAGGTTCTAAACCGCTCGTCGGGGCCCTGGCAGATAGGAACATAGGAGGAAAATAAGGGGAAAGGAAAGGCTCATTGGGATAACAGCAAGGAACAGTGAAAACAGTTAATGTGGCTCCTGTGCGATGTTTACAGCATGACGATACAGCACTGTACCTCTGAACTATTGGAGATGAGCCATCGTTTTCATCGCTTCTGTCCTTCCGAGGACTTAAAATCTATAGATAAGTCATTCTTGAGGTCCTACAGTTTAAACTAAAGACAGTCTATGACCCAGCATTCTTTGTGGCTGCAGCTTCAACAAGGAATGCCCTGCCCCTCTCCGTAGAGAAAAAAAAGCCTACTCAAATTCAGAAGGTTCAAAAGAAGTGGTTCTTTCATTGATCGTATTATTTATTAAATGCTTTCTAGTGCCTCTGCTGTAGTCAAGGTTGCTGGGACATCATGGCGCTCTCCCCTGTGTCAACGCCTTTACCCAAGTCATCTCCATTGCTGTCGCAACATTCACCCCTATCCTGGCCACCCTCCTCCCCACACCAGCACACTCCCTCATTTACATCCCAAGTTGACAGTTTAGTTTTCTTTCTTGGGTATGATGCCAAGAGGAAACGCTTCTCATAGTGGTAGCTCCCAGCTCCTAGGGATCCCAGTGAATGCTTCCTGAAGTCCGTTAAGTAACTATTGTGCGCAATACTTCGCCTCAAATGTACCATTGTATCTTCTATGTATTGCATGAAACTTTATGTGGCAAATTATGTAATGTCATTTTCACATCGAAAATTTATCAAGTGCTTTCTTTGCTGGTTTTTTGATAAGACGGCTGTAGTCATGGCTTTTCAAGCGCCAAGGATAAATGTTTTCGCCATATAAATCCAATAGCTAACCTAACCTAGCATATAACTCTGGAATCTGTGTGAATCACCATTTAGTGGTCAACCACTCTGAAGGTTCAAAGTTTATTTAGTGATTTCAATAAAGTTTGTGTTACTGTTGTTAGAAATATATACCCATACATCAAATGTTTTTCAAACAAGGCATACTTATTGCCAAAATAATTGAAAAGAAAAATTCATCCCAGGATATCTCTGTAGCCTATTACCAGAAACAGAATCTTGTCATAGACAAGGAATATTCTATTTGAGTATGGTCAAGCCAGGAAGCGCTGAGGGACAGCACACCTACCCCTCTGGTAAGTCACCTACACCAAGTGTCTCACACACAGTAAGACTCTCCATTACACACTCACACCCAAACCTTGCAAATACACATCAAAGATACTGAGCACAAAAGAATCCTTATCCACATTCCACTCACTAGCATATACTTACCACTTAGAGTATAAACCCATCAACACAAGCTCATCAACACACATTATGCACTAATCCATGCATCTGACATAATTGACCTGATCACACAGTACAAGCTAGATGTAAACTTCATCACTGAAACAGATCTTCCAGTCACACCCACACTAATTTTTTTTTGCCTCCCTGGCTACCGATTATAACATCCAGTGCATAGACTGCATACACAACACAGGAGGACTCTGCGTCATACAGAAGTCCACCAATCCAAGCACTCTCAATGACCAAGTAACACTTAAGTTATTTGAGTTCAACGCCTGCCATTTTGTGCTCACTATATCTCACACAGCCTCTTTTAATCAGATCAACAGACCCCAAGAACCAATAAGAACTACCAGTGACTCCATTCGGCACTATCACCTTTGCTTTGTCTGAGACTTCAGCTTCCACAAGGATTTGAGCGACAAAACTATGAAAGGATTCCTCAACACACTCATCAAGACTCAGAACCTTAACCAGCATATTTTCAAACCCAGCAACTACATCGGCAATATCCATGACCTCATCATGATGCCCCCATCCTCAATTCACTGCAAAAGCTCCTTTAATCCTGGGCTGAACAAACCATCGAGTCATCCTATTCTTGATTCTTCACACCACTTCTACACATCTCAGCCAACAAAAAAGAGAAAAACAAAACTACCATAACTGTAACAACTTCCTCATAAATTACCTTTGATAGGAACTCATTCTTCTAACAAATACCACTAGCCCACATCAGATGACAACAAAATATTCAGTAAATTCAGTACAAAACAGAAAAAATGATGTGAACCTCAATACCCACTGAAAAAAATGCGCAAGCATGCAAAGCTTACAGCACCATACACACAGAAACGTTCATACAACAAGCACCCCACGTATAGACAAAAATGGCTTAGACATTGTGAAAAATTGTGTTTTTAGTTGTTGGGGGTGTGAACCCTTCTCAAGCAACAACCACAGTCCCTCTCAGGGTAAACCACAAAAGTCACTAAATTAACCCCTTGCCTAACCATCAGCTAGATTGGCATAACAGCACTCAGGCTTAACTTAGAAAACATGTTTAAAGTATTTATGCAGCACCAATAGATATAAACTGAAAACACAACACAAGAAAAATTCCCACACCAATTTAGGAAAAACAGAGTAAGATTTAATACATAAAATGACAAAAAATGACAAAAATCTAATCAGAACTGGAAATATGCAGTATCAAAGATTTAGGTAAGTATAGTGCCCAAAAGCACAAAGTGCCTCTCGTGGTTATCTGGTCATGCTGGACCGGGGTAAAGTCACAAGTTCAGGCCGACCACGATGGAGATGGGTCTGGATACGGGGACCAGGTTAGTCCCGATGAAAAAACTACCTTCTCAAAGTCCGGTGCGAAGATTAAGATTCCAGTTCGTGGTGGAGGAGGCCACAAGCAGAATGTTGTGGATGATCGTTGCTGTAGCCCAATGAGCAGGAATTCCATTGTAGATGCAGACAACTGGGCACCTCGGATCATAGTGTTGCCTTGCGGATCTTGAAATCAGATCCAAGAGCTCTCTTTGTCTGTGGTGTGGCAAAGTATCTCGGCTGTATTTGGTTTGTTAGGTCTAAATTCTTGCGTAGGGAGGTATGAACTTATAATGTGAATGTATTTTTATATAATTTTAAAATGCCATCAGATAGCTTTAAAAGATGTATGCTCTTAATTTTTCTTAACCAAACTCGTTTATCAAATTATATTTTAAAATCCATCAAATGTATAAATGAATTTTCCACTTTGGCCCAGGGAGTACTGTGTTGCTGCTAATATTTATTAACAAAATGATTAATTTTTTGTATATTGTCCCTGAATGGAATGTATATATTTACCTTTTTATCGTCTTTATGATAACTCGTATCTTTTATTTTTGGCTTGTATGAATGAAGTTTCTTTTATGATACTTGTTATCGAAATAAAGCTATTTGACTGACTGACCATTGTAGATGGTCATTATTGTAGCACAAAGATCCTATCGGGCATTGCAGATGCTCGTTGCTGGAGCTTTGCATTGGCAGTCATCACAGGCTGTTATCACTGCAGCACGAAGTTCAGATTTCCCGTTGTTGGTTGTCACTCCCCAGTGCCTTCAGGGCGACTCATCATGACTATGGTGATATTTGGGCTAACTCTTAGGCACATAATTATAGGGATATTTGGGCTGACTCATAGGGCACAAGACTATGGGGATATTTGGGATGACTCATAGGCACATGACTGGGTATTTTTGAACTGACACATCAGAATTTGGGAATGGTATTTATACTGCACTCAAATCATGAGGCAGTGCTTGCTTGGCTTACTCAGTGGTTGAAGAGGACCGATCCTCTTCAGCAATCCCGCTCACCTGAACGTCTCCACCACCTGGCCAAGCTTCTTCTGCATTGCGGCTCTCCTACAAATCTCTCACGCTGCAGACAGCTTCTCCCCTGCAAATCCAGTGACGCAGCGAACTCCCTCCCTATAACGTTACATGGCTCTCCTGCGAATCCAACATCTTCTACCCTGCAAATCTAGCAACGCAGCGAACACCATCCTTGCAACGCCGCACCTAAAAGGAGAAAACATGGTTAACCACAATCCTTAAGGTTTGTGCACTAACAGAAAGCGTATCAACAAAAGACTTGCTTTTAAGATGATGAAAATCAGAATACAGGACAACTCTTGAACATTGAGACATTGTGGGTATTATTTAACATGCATACCGAGGCCTTGGCATTAGCGCCAAGTGACATTGTGTGCCATTCTTTCTTGTGCTGTAGTCTATGAATCCAAAAGCACACTCTTGCACACCTTGTGCCTATTGTTGAACAAACCAGGTGTACTTTAGTGTGTGATGTGAAAACAGGATATAGCTTCTGCCGGGAGTGCTGTAACTCCAAGGGTAACAGTTGGTTATTGAAAGTCTACTCAGCAATAGATTCATTATCATATAAGTGACTGTTAGTACACATGTCAAAGGCGGAAGGGAATATTTCATGACTACTCATTTGTTGAAAAAACACTCTACCGGTATTTGCAGTACAGCTCACCGCGCACTACATTACGCACATATTAGGACGACGCTCTCCAGGAACGAGAAGAGACGTACATATGACTCCAAGAAGACAGTGACTGAGCTCGAAGACATGCAAGTCTTTCTGTTTGTTATTTTGTCCCAGCCGCCTTCCCTTCTGGGGCGGCAGTTGATTCACGGTTACAATTCCCTGATCAGACACCACCCTAGGAGAGACAGGAGGTCCAGCATCATCTCTGCGGACAAGAGCCAGGTGAGTGGCATGACAAAATGTAATAATGTAACCCAATGTAATCCTATGGTATAGGTAGGTCTACTGTAGTGAAACACAAAGTTTTCACTACAAAGACTTGTAAAACCTAAAAGTACATGTCCAACTTTTTAAATACAATGTGGCCTGTCCTACGTGCTTTTTAGAGCCTTTTCCAGGGGTGACTTATATGTATTAAATACAGAGTTTTAGGTCTGGCAAAGGGTTTATTTTACCAAGTCGAATTGCAGGCCTGAGACATGTTTAAAAGGATACTTAAGTGGGTAGCACAATAAGTGCTGCAGGCCCACTAGTAGCATTTAATTTATAGACCCTGGGTATATGATAAACTACTTTACTAAGGACTTCTAAGTAAATTAAATATGCCAATCAGGTGTAAGCGAATTTTACCATGTTTTAGGGAGTGAGCACAGGTAGTTTAGCACTGGCCAGCAGTGGTAAAGTGCACAAAGTCCTACGTCCAACAAAAACACATTCAGCAAAACAGGAGGGGAAAAGGCAAAAAGTTTGAGGGAAGACTACCCTAAGGCCGACATGTCTAACAGAGATCAAAAAATGCCTACTCAAAGCATTCCATTCAGCCCAAAGAGCCCTAATTCTCTCATCCAAAGTCACCTTTTACAATATGAAAATCAGTGATGCAAAGCCCTAGTTAAAGTGGCCAAGCTGTGCACCAACCCACTCTCAGACTGTACTGTCACACATTCTTGTGACAAATGCAATGCCATCAATCAGTTTTTTGACACAATGATAAACGGATGCAGGTGCTATGTTGACAGCCCAAATCTGGGATTAACCTCAAGCCTTTTCCTGGAGTTTCCTTTACACCCCTCCTCAATATTGTTAATCTGCCTCTCACCCAACGAACCTTACTGGATGACCTTTAAATGGGACAGATGCTCCCTCAGCTGAAACAATTCCTTCCTGAACCCAGTGTGCCTTGCCAACTCATGACTTATCACGCTGCTTCCTTCATCAGGAAAATCATTGAATAACCACTTGCCATCCATCCACAGCAGTATCTCATCAACAAGAACCTCCTACAGGTATACCAATATAGCTTCAATTATCACTGCAGCACAGAGGCATTTACCTTTCAAGTAATCAACAATGCCCTTCTCCTCAATAATAAAAATGACCCCTGAATTCTGATCCATCTCCCTGCCACCTTTGACTCAGTCAACTAACAAGCACTGATTAACTCCCTATAAACTCACATGGTGTTAGAAATTGGACTTTTGGTAGGCTAGGGCATGTGCCAAAGCCAGGCAGAAACCACCACTCTAGTCAGGATAAGGGAGTTGCACTCCTAAAATAACCCCTGCTCACCCCCTCGGTAGCTTGGCACGAGCAGTCAGGCTTATCTTAGAGGCAGTGTGTAAAGCATTAGCACATGACCAACAGTAATACAGTGTATGCACTACAAAAGGACACCACACCAGTTTAGAAAAATATCCAATATTTTTATATACTTAAAACAAGACCGAAAACGATAAAGATCCACAATACAGTACTTAAAAATCTTCAGTTATCAAAATATGCTTGAAAAACAGTTCATTGATGTCGATAGCTCCGTCTGGGGCTATCGCGGCGTTGTGAACAAACAAATCCAAACAGTTCTGGCTGACTTCGGCGTCGCGGGCCAGCTACGGTGACAGGAAGACCCGCAAACAGTACCTTTTAGA
The DNA here is from genome assembly GCA_963921515.1 of Calotriton arnoldi. Taxonomy (NCBI): domain Eukaryota; kingdom Metazoa; phylum Chordata; class Amphibia; order Caudata; family Salamandridae; genus Calotriton; species Calotriton arnoldi. The sequence goes on from CAWUFW010001731.1 coordinate 2,498,939, forward strand.
AATGCAGGGCGTCGGCGACCTCTCGTTGAGCTTCCGAAAGCACGGCGTCCGCAGGCGTCGGTTCCGGAGGTCGGTGCAGGAGTTGTTGGGGCCCTCGAAGTCACACGCGTTGCAGATCGAACTCCTCGCGGTTGAAGTCAGGAGCGCTGGCGTCGGCAGGCATCGGGTGCTGCGGTGCAAAGTGCAGCGGTGCGGCGTGCGGTACCCTCAGGTCACGGTGCGAGCAGCGGCTCGGTGGCGGCGTCAGATGGCGTCGTCGGTGAGACCAGGGTCGGAGTGCGAAGTGAATGCAGTGCTCGATGCGGTGCTGGCAGGTCGCGGTGCAAGCAGCGGCGTCGTCGCTGCTGAAGCGCTGTCGCCAGCTGACGAACGGGAGTCGATGGCACCGGCACCCGTAGGCCAAGGCTGCGGTGCGGGCTGAGAGCGGTGCATCGTGTAACTTTACGAGCTGTGCCCTCGAACCACGGTGCAAGCAGCGGTGTAGATTTCGGCGTGGAGCGGCGTCGTCGGGGATACCAAGGCGTCGTCGTGAAGCGAGGCGGTGCGGAGTGCGGTGCCCACAGGTCGCTGTGCGAGCAGCGGCTCGGTGGCGGCATCAGCAGGCATCGTCGGTGAGAACAGGGTCGCGGTGTGGCGTTGCGGCGGTGCCCTCTGTGGTGCCTTCAGGACACGGAGTCGGCAGCATCGTCGTCGACGTCGTCGGGTTGCTTCTTCTTCTGTTGCAGCACAAAACACACAGTCCCCAGTGCTGAGGGCAGAAGAGCTTGAAGTCTTTGCTGTTCCTGAGACTTCTTGAACAGGGGGCAAGGCAAGCTCTACCTCAAGCCCTTGGAGAAACTCACAAAAGTAGATTGCAGAAAGTTCAGTCCAGTCCTTTCACTGCCCAAGACAGAAGCAGCCACTGCAGGCCAACACAGCAAAGCACACAGCAATGTGGTAGTTCCTCCTCACAGCTTCTCCAGCTCTTCTTCTTGGCAGTCTTCTTGGTCCAAAAGAGTTTTAAAAGTCAGGGGTCTGGGCCCCAATATTTATATCCCAAAATCCTTTGATCTCTTAGGCAGAGAGTGTCTGTGCCCAGCCAGAACCAGTTCTGCCTTCTCTGGTGTGACTTCCTCGCAGGAGGTGGAGACGGCATGGTCAGAGGCAGTCCAGGCCCTTTGAGGTGCAAGGAAATCTCCTCCCCCTTCCCCAATTGCAGCCCAGGTCTATTCAGCACTTTCCTGACCCACCTAGACTATCTGGAGCCACTCCTGCTCCCCAGCCTTCTGTCATCCAAAACCCAGACAGGCAATCCACATTCCAGCAGAGGCATACGGGTTGACTGAGCAAGAAAATACCTACTTTCTAAAAGTGGTATTTTCAAACACAGAATTTAAAAATCACCTTCACTAAAAGATGCATCTTTAGATTCTGAGTTCAGGCATAATAAACTTTATTTTCCCACCTAATTCCCCGGGCCAGTTATGTTTATAAGATGTTATAAACAAACTCCCTATTCTGTCCTATGGGGAACAGGTAGCCTTGCAATAGCGAAAAACTAAATTGGCCGTAATTCACTATCAGGACATGCCACACACACCAGGGCATGTCCTACCTTTCACATACACTGCACCCGGCCCACAGGGGTACCTTGGGCCTACCTTAGGGGTGGCTGACATGTAAGAAAAGGAAAGGTGAGGGACTGGCAAGTGTGTGCACTGGCCAAGTCGACATGGCAGTTACAAACTGCGCACAGACTCCGCAATGGCAGGTCTGAGTTACCTTTTCAGGGCTACTCACGTGGGTGGCACAATCAGTGCTGCAGGCCCGCTAGTAGCATTTGATTCACAGGCCCTGGCACACTCAGTGCACTTTACTAGGGACTAACAAGTTAATCAAATATCCAATCATGGAACCACCAATCCAAAACACAATTTACCACAGGAGCACTTGCACTTTACCACTGACCAGCAGTGAGAAAAGTGCGCAGAAACACTACGCCAGCAAAAACAGGGAGGTCAGAAAGCAAAAACTCAGGGGAAACACGCCAAAAGATGCCAAGTCTAACACATGTCCCCTCCAGCTGAAAGTAGGGAGAGCTACCCTTCTCCTGGGAGTTCTCTTCAATAAGGCGGAAGAACCTGGACAGACCATCTGCATTGGCGTGTTCTGTGCAAGGACGGTGTTCCACCGTAAAGTCTATTCCCTGTAGGGAGATGGACCACCTCAGCAGTTTTGGATTCTCACCCCTCATTTGCATCAACCATCCGAGGGGCCTGTGGTCTGTCTGAACCCGGAAGTGAGTCCCAAACAGGTATGGTCTCAGCTTCTTCAGTGGCCAGACCACAGCAAAAGCTTCCCTTTCTATAGCACTCCACCTCTGTTCCCTGGGGAGTAGTCTCCGGCTAAGGAAGACTACAGGCTGGTCTAGGCCCTCTTCGTTCAGTTTTGAGAGCACCGCTCCCACTCCATGCTCTGAAGCGTCAGTCTGCACAACTAATTCCTTGGAGAAGTTGGGGGCCTTGAGCACGGGTGCCGTGCACATGGCGGCCTTCAGGGCATCAAAAGCCTTCTGGCAGGACTCAGTCCAGATCACCTTCTTGGGCTGCTTCCTGGAAGTCAGCTCTGTTAAGGGCACAACAATGGTGCCATACCCCTTAACAAACCTCCTGTAGTACCCGGTGAGTCCTAAGAAGGCCCTCACCTCTGACTGGGGCTTGGGGGCCTCCCAAGCCAGAATGGTGTCAATCTTGGGTTGTAGGGGCACCACCTGGCCGCTTCCTACCTGGTGTCCCAAGTACACCACCGAACCCTGCCCGATCTGGCACTTACTGGCCTTAATTGTGAGGCCTGCCCTCTGCAGCGCCTTCAACACTTCACTGAGGTGCTGCAAGTGTTCTTCCCAGCTGGAACTGAACACTGCGATGTCATCCAGGTAGGCGACACTGAAATCCTCCAGCCCAGCCAACACCTGGTTGACCAACCTCTGAAAGGTGGCAGGGGCATTCTTCAACCCAAAGGGCATCACCCGGAACTGGTAATGTCCTTCTGGGGTTGAAAATGCTGACCTCTCCTTGGCTCCATCGGTTAAGGCAATCTGCCAGTACCCAGACGTTAAATCAAACGTGCTGAGGAACTTGGCAGCTCCCAACCGATCAATGAGCTCATCAGCTCTGGGGATGGGGTGTGCGTCAGTCCTGGTGACGGCATTGAGCCCACGGTAGTCCACACAAAACCGCAGTTCTGGAGTGGCACCGGGTGCAGCAGCCTTTGGGACCAAGACCACTGGGCTGGCCAAGGACAGTTGGAAGGCTCGATCACCCCTAACGCCAACATCTTAGAGACCTCCCCTTTAATGCTGACCTTGACCCGGTCAGTCAACCTGTAAATCTTGTGCTTCACAGGAGGGCTGTCACCGGTGTCCACGTCATGGGTACACCAGTGAGTAACACCTGGGGTCAGGGAGAACAGTGGGGCAAACTGTCCCAACAACTGGTGACAGTCGCTCTGCTGCTCTGGAGTCAGTGTAGGGGAGAGGATCACACCTTCCACTGACCAATCGCGCTCCTTGGTAGACAGGAGGTCAGGGAGAGGTTCACTCTCCTCTTCCACCCCATCATCTGTCACCAAGAGCATGCTCACTTCGGACCTCTCGAAGTGGGCTTGAGGCGGTTCACGTGGAGGACCCTCAAAGGGTTCCTTGGAGCCCGCAAATCCACCAGGTAGGTGACATCACTTTTGCGCTCCACCACCTCAAATGGCCCAGTCCACTTGTCCTGCAAGGCACAAGGTTCCACTGGGGCCATGACCCACACTTTTTGCCCAGGTTGAAATTCGACCAGAGTGGCATTCTGTTCATACCACTTCCTCATTTCTTCCTGGCTGGCTTCTAGGTTCACCTGCACGAGTTTCCTGAAGCGGGCAGTTTGGTTTCTGAAGGCCAGCATGTAACTAAACACATCCTGGGGAGCTTTCCTGGGAGCTGCCTCCCAGCCTTCCTTCACCAAACTCAGAGGTCCTCTCACAGGGTGACCATACAGAAGCTCAAAGGGACTGAACCCAAGAGACTTCTGTGGCACCTCCCTGTATGCAAAGAGAAGGCACGGCAAGAGGACATCCCACTTACGCCTCATGGGTTCTGTTAGACCCTTAATCATGCCCTTCAAGGTCTGGTTGAATCTCTCCACCAGACCGTTACCTTGTGGGTGGTAAGGGGTGGTGAACTTGTAGGTTACACCACACTCCTTCCACAGGGATGTCATATACTTGGATATGAAATTGGTCCCCCTGTCAAAAACCACCTCTCTGGGGAACCCCACTCGGGAAAAGATCCCCATTAACGCCCGGCCCACCACTGGTGCCGTTGTTGTCCTGAGAGGGATTGCCTCCGGGTGGCATGGTCCACCAAGCCCAGGATGTACCTGTTGCCCATGGCTGTCTTGGGATCCAGTGGTCCCACAATGTCCATCCCTACCACTGGAAAAGGTTGGAGAGGAGCTTTGACCTTCCTCCCACTCTTACCAATTGCCTGGCAAGTTTGGCAAGACCTGCAATGTCCATCTGACTGCCTTTGCATTTGGGTCCAGAAGAAGTGGGTGACAAGCCTGTCAAAGGTCTTGTCCTGCCCCAAATGTCCTGCCAAAGGCACGTCATGAGCCAGACCCAGTAGGAAGGTCCTGAAGCGCTGGGGTACCACCAGCACACGGGCTGACCCAGGCTCAGCGACCTTAGGCTCACTGTACAGGAGATCATTCTCCCAGTAGATCCAATGTGATCCGGACTGATCACCAGCTGCCTGGTCTGCAGCCTGCCGCCGCAGACCCTCCAGAGAAGGGCACTCCTTCTGCTCCTTGCAGAATTCCTCCCTGGTGGGACCCCCTTCTTGCTGCCAATGGGTCAGCTCAGAGATGTCCCGCAGTTCAGCTACCTGCCCCCTGTAGGCACCGGGGCGTCCCCCTCAAGGTCCGCCTCCTCCCGGTCCATGGGAACTTCAGGGGCCGGTTTCCCGCGCCCCTTACCCTTTCTCTTGGCAGGGACTTGGGCCATTGTTTCAGGCTCCAAGTCCTCTTGATCACCCTCTCTGGCCTCCATTGACCGAGTGGACACGCATGCTCACTCTGGCAACCCAAGCATCTCCAAGTGAGACCTGAGCTCAACATCCTTCCATAAGGACTGCTCCAGGTCGTTACCTAGCAGACAATCTACAGGCATGGAAGGGCTCACAACCACCCTCAAGGGACCTGAGACCCCCCCCCACTCTAAGGGAACCTGTGCCACCAGATACTGGCGCTCTGAATTGTCCACTGCAATGACTTAGTGGAATGCCCCTGGGACTACCTGCTTCTCAGAGACCAGGTGACACCGGACTGAGTTCACACTGACTCCAGTATCTCTGAGAGCCTCTACCCTTTTCCCATTGATGGTCACCCAGGTGCTGTATTTGTTTGTGTTAGGGGGCACCGGGTTTCCTGGGACCATCTCACTGTCCCCTAGTGAGACAAGGGTCATTTCTGCGGGGTCCCCACCCTCCTGTGGGTACTCCTTCTCCCCAAGCGCTACACTAGCCAACATCTTGGACTGCCCACCGGTGGGTGGCTGTGCCCCCTTAGGGCACTTGGGGTCCCCCTTCATGTGACCCACCTGGTCACATGCAAAACACTTGCGGGGGCCGGTCTCAGCAGGCTTTCCTGACGAGCCCCCTTGTTTCTTATCTCCTGGGGGATGGGAACCTTTACCCTGGGTGTTAGTTTGGGGCCCTTTAGAGAACTCCTGTGTTTTACCCTTGTCCCCCACACTTTTCTGCTGGGGACCCTGCCCACCTTTGGCTGAGTCTCCCCCATACGCTTTCCTGTGGACCCTGGTACTCACTCAGCGGTCCGCCTCCATAGCAAGCTTCCTGGGGTCAGTCAGCTTACTATCAACTAGGTGCTGGCGCAGATCTGCAAAACATAGACTAGACATGTGCTCCCATGCAATCAAATTGTAGAGCCCCTGAAAATCTGTCACATTACTATCCTTCACCCAGCCATCCAGTGACCTGCAAAACATATCTACACATTCCAACCAAGTGTTGGCATCGGACTTCTTACTGGACCTGAACTGATCCCTGTACTTTTCAGGAGTGAGACAATACTTAGTGAGAAGGGCGTCCTTCATGTCTGGATAGGTGAGGTGATACCCCTTACCCAAAGCTATTAAAGTATCCCTTGCTTCTTCTGGGACGAGAGGCCACAATCCTGCTCCCCAATTCTCCTCAGGGACCCCATTCATGTGTATCGCTGCCTCGTAACCCTGAAACCACCTTTGTATTTCATCCCCCTTCTTGAATTCTTTGCCTACATTCTTAGGGATGTGCACAATCCTGTCTGCCTGTCTTGACGGGTTGCTGCCACCATCTGAGCTGGCTCTACTCCTCTGATCCAGCTCCTTTATCCTGAACTCATGCTCTAACATCATCCTTTTCTCCTCCATGGCTAACTTAAGCTTCTCCAGATCTACTGCAACTCTCCTTGCTTCCCGCCTGTCCTCCAGCTCTCCTGGGGACAGGCCACTGTTGCCTGGCCTGGAGGGTTCCCCCCCTCCCAAAAGCACATCCACCCTAGGAATAGGCTCCTCCGCCTCTCCACTGAGATCACCAGACTGCCCCCTTGGTAGCTTGGCACGAACAGTCAGCGTTATCTTAGAGGCAGTGTGTAAAGCATTTGCACATAACCAACAGTAATACAGTGTAAGCACTACAAAAGGACACCACACCAGTTTAGAAAAATATCCAATATTTTTATATACTTAAGACAAGACCAAAAACGATAAAAATCCACAATACAGTACTTAAAAATCTTCAGTTATCAAAATATGCTTGAAAAACAGTTCCTTGATGTCGATAGCTCCGTCCGGGGCTATCACGGCGTCGTGAACAAACAAATCCAAACAGTTCCTGCTGACCGCAGTGTCGCGGGCCAGCTACGGTGTCGGGAATTCCCGCAAACAGTACCTTTTAGAAATGCAGGGCGTCGCCGACCTCTCGTTGAGCTTCCGAAAGCACGGCGTCCGCAGGCGTCGATTCCAGAGGTCGGTGCAGGAGTCGTCGGGGCCCTCGAAGTCACACGCGTAGCAGATTGAACTCCTCGCAGTTGAAGTCAGGAGCGCTGGCGTCGGCAGGCATCGGGTGCTGCGGAGCGAAGTGCAGCGGTGCGGCGTGCGGTGCCCTCAGGTCGCGGTGCGAGCAGCGGCTCGGTGGCGGCATCAGATGGCGTTGTCGGTGAGACCAGGGTCGCGGTGCGAAGTGAATGCGGTGCTCGGCGCGGTGCTGGCAGGTCGCGGTGCAAGCAGCGTCGTCGTCATTGCTGAAGCGCTGTAGTCGGCTGACGAACCGGAGTCGATGGCACCGGCGCCGGTAGGCCAAGGCTGCGGTGTCGGATGAGGGCGGTGCGTCGTGTAACTTTACGTGCGGTGCCCTCGAACCACGTTGCGAGCAGCGGCATAGATTTCGGCATGGAGCGGCGTTGGGGATACCAAGGCGTCGTCGTGAAGCGAGGCGGTGCGGAGTGCGGTGCCCACAGGTCGAGGTGCGAGCAGCGACTCGGTGGCGGCATCAGCAGGCGTCGCCGGTGAGACCAGGGTCACGGTGCAGCATTGCGGCGGTGCCCTCTGGGGTGCCTTCAGGACACGGAGTCGGCGGCGTCGACGTCGTCGGGTTGCTTTTTCTTCTGTTGCAGCACAAAACACACAGGGCCTCATTTATGAAAAGTGACGCATCGCTGCGTCAAAACAGCGATGCGTCACTTTTCATTGCGCCCTCCTTGCGACACCAATGATGCGTCATATTTACAGTATGACGCATCATGTCGCAAGGAGTTACAGATACGTCAGTATTTCTGACGTATCTGTAGGCGCAAAAATGACGCATTGCTGGAGTGTGTCACAAAAGTGACGCAACTCCAGCAATGTGTCCTGTCACATGGGGCAAGCCCCATGTGAAAGGGCCTGCGTCAGTCTTACGCCTGCCATGAGGCAGGCGTAAGATATTGACGCACTAGGGTCAAAGAAATGGCGCAGTGAAATCTTATAGATTTCACTGCGTCACTTCTACGACCCTTTCTTGCGTCGGAACGCCCCCCCCTGCATACATTATACCTGGCGCAGGTATAATGTGGCGCAGGGGTTTACAAAGTGACGCATCTACCTAGATGCGTCACTTTGTAAATATGACGCACCATGGCGCATATTTTACACTGCTGGTGCGTCACAAAAAGTGACGCAGCGTAAAAGTGACGCAAGGGCTCATAAATAAGCCCCACAGTTCCCAGTGCTGAGGGAAGAAGAGCTTGAAGTCTTTGCTGTTCCTGAGACTGCTTGAGCAGGGGGCAAGCTCTACCTCAAGCCCTTGGAGAAACTCACAAAAGTAGATTGCAGAAAGTTCAGTCCAGTCCTTTCACTGCCCAAGACAGAAGCAGCCACTGCAGGCCAACACAGCAAAGCACACAGCAATGTGGTAGTTCCTCCTCACAGCTTCTCCAGCTCTCCTTCTTGGCAGTCTTCTTGGTCCAAAAGAGTTCTAAATGTCAGGTGTCTGGGCCCCAATATTTATATCCCAAAATCGTTTGATCTCTTAGGCATAGAGTGTCTGTGCCCAGCCAGAACCAGTTCTGCCTTCTCTGGTGTGACTTCCTGGCAGGAGGTGGAGACGGCATGGTCAGAGGCAGACCAGGCCCTTTGAGGTGCAAGGCAATCTCCTCCCCCTTCCCCAATTGCAGCCCAGGTCTATTCAGCCCTTTCCTGACCCACCTAGACTATCTGGAGCCACTCCTGCTCCCCAGCCTTCTGTTATCCAAAACCCAGACAGGCAATCCACATTCCAGCAGAGGCACACGGGATGACTGAGCAAGAAAATACCTACTTTCTAAAAGTGGTATTTTCAAACACAGAATGTAAAAATCACCTTCACTAAAAGATGCATCTTTAGATTCTGAGTTCAGGCATACTAAACTTTATTTTCCTACCTAATTCCCCGGGTCAGTTATGTTTATAAGATGTTATAAACAAACTCCCCATTCTGTCCTATGGGGAACAGGTAGCCTTGCAATAGCGAAAAACGAAATTGGCCGTAATTCACTATCAGGACATGCCACACACACCAGGGCATGTCCTACCTTTCACATACACTGCACCCAGCCCACAGGGGTACCTTGGGCCTACCCTAGGGGTGGCTGACATGTAAGAAAAGGGAAGGTGAGGGTCTGGCAAGTGTGTGCACTGGCCAAGTCGACATGGCAGTTACAAACTGCGTGCAGACTCCGCAATGGCGGGTCTGAGTTACCTTTTCAGGGCTACTCACGTGGGTGGCACAATGAGTGCTGCAGGCGGCCCACTAGTAGCATTTGATTCACAGGCCCTGGCACACTCAGTGCACTTTACTAGGGACTAACCAGTAAATAAAATATCCAATCATGGAACCACCAATCCAAAACACAATTTACCACAGGAGCACTTGCACTTTACCACTGACCAGCAGTGAGAAAAGTGCGCAGAAACACTACACCAGCAAAAACAGAGTCAAAACCGGGAGGTCAGAAAGCAAAAACTCAGGGGAAACACGCCAAAAGATGCCAAGTCCAACATATGGGCATCGCCAACATGGCCGTGCATTGGTTGACCTTCATTCGCATGGGAACATTAATACTGCAATGGCTGCCTGTGTCCTCTGGGATACCTCAGGCATCCATCCTCTCCCCATATTCTCCAACCTCTGCAGGGATTTGCTTAGTTCCCTCTTCACTTATGACAACATCAAAATCAATTACTTACAACAACATCAAAAGCAACAATTACACAAAACTTACTTTTGTTCAAGGCTAGAACACTTTCATTGTGAGCCTGTTTGACAATTTCCCAGTGCCAGAGTCAAAGATACCGCCATTTGCAGTCATAAAACATGGGATGGACTTTCCTACAATCAACAAGCTACTAGCTGACTAGAGATCAGCACTATCTGAAAAGTGAAAAGCAAGGGTTGTTCTGAAGGAAGATGTGTGACCAATGAATGCCTGGGTGCGTGTACAGATGCCATTTCTGCAGTTGGTACAGCTGCACTTTGGGGATCATCTCTGGGAATTATGGTAATATAGAGGAGACATAGCCGCCAAGTGGTGATATCTCAGCCAGTTCTGGCTTCTTAGCCAACATAAATTCGCAAACTACAACATTTGATTTAATGCAAAAAGTGAAACGTCCGGTCATAGAATGCAAAGTACTGTTGTCTAAAAGGAATTGATTATCTAAATATTTCCCCATTGATATGGCAGCATCTGGCACCTATGAGCACGACTAAGGGCATTAAGGTGGCTGATTTCTTATGGCTCTCACCATGTAGGGCTCAGGGTTTGGTATTTTGATATGTGTATCACACCATATGCCACTGAACCCTGCTCAGACTTCAATGGAGTTAGATTTCTCAAGGTCTTGGCAGGAGGGATCATAAGCCATCAGCAAGAAAATGATTGGCCAGGTGGGCACAGAGATCTATTGAAACTGGGTGTACAAGTTTGATAACAATCTAGCACCTCCATATTTTGCCATCCATATTTCTTACTATCCTCCCTTGATATGGTCCCATAGTCACAGTAAAAAAATACTTCTCTGTCTTCCCCTCGTAGCACACAAATGCATGCTTTGTATCTATGACAGTTGCACTGCTGCTGCCTGTGCTGTGACTGGTGAGTAAAAAAGATTATGGCACTGCTGTTTGTGGCGCAACTATTTTATGTATCTGAGGAATTACAGATGTTATCAATGCACTCATTGAACATCTCATGAGTAGTGTAATATGTGAGAGTAAAACCAGTGCATGGCGAGGGCGCAAGTTATAGTAGCTTTAAGGAACAAGTTATAGTTACTTGAGAAAAATATAACTGGTAAATTTCAGAGGGTTTATTTTAAAACATTATGTTTTAACTGACGTTTGCACCTAACTATAAGGTACTTTTTGCCATTTGTTTTTTTCCCATTGAATTTATACGTTTTTTAAAGTAAAATAAGAAATTCTTACATGTTCGTACTATAAAGTCACTTTAAACTTTGTTTTTTTTCAGGGAATTTCTGTTATTTTAAGTGGCTCTGTGCCCTCACCCGTGGGGGTCCAACCCCCCCTTTTTTTGTAGCGGCACAGATCCACTGTCATTGGATCCATGTTGGGCATTGCAGTGGATCGGCAGAGCCATAGAATCCTTCCTCAAAATCTTATTTAAAAGAAAGTGGTCCTGGCGATTCCCTGGTCAGGGTACCCCTATCATGCTCCTTAAAATCTCATTTTATTTTATTTTGGACGGCTCTGTCACTGAGTCCCACAGTCCTACGATGCGGTTGCAACTTTCCCTTCAGGTTGTGGCCAACCAATCACATCACAGGTTTAAGCTCGTGGATTGGCGGCTTGAAATATAGATTCATTTTGAGCCTCAATGTCTTGAAAAAAACTGAATGGATGTACACCAAATACATAAAGCCCGCTTTCTGGAACAAGACCTAGATTTCTGTTCAATTTGGTGTAATTCCGGTTAGTTTTTTTTTGTGGTATTGCTGTTCAATTTTCCCCCTTTTTTATCAGCCCCCACTTGCATATCACACAAAAACTTTCCAGGAACAAGCTGAGGTCGAAGTGACTTTTAAAAAAACAAAAAGTTTCATGAACATTCATCAAACAGCGCCAAAGTAAGTTATCAGCAAACCAAGAAAACCATTTCCTATATAAGCGTGGTCCTAACTCTACTCCAAGTGTGCCCAATCCCCACTGCTCAAGGCATTAGGCCATGTGCAGCACGGGTTGGACACAGGCCCTGTGCCCAACCCTCTGTTGGCACACAACTCTTTCTGGCCATGCGCAGTGGGGCTTGGTGTCAGGACCTTGCTTCAGCAGGTGGTCAACCACCGCTGCCCACAAAGTTTGCCTATCAAACTTTTTACTATTTTAAAATTAGTGAGCTGTTAAGCGACTGAGAAGATGGGTATGGTAAGAAAATAGATGTGGAAAGGTGTGCTGTACTTATGCAGACATCGCCTGCCTTAAATCACTAAAAATCAATACCTCCCCTTACATTTTTAACACACTGTTTTCATGCCTGCATTAACATCTCAATGCTCATTTACGTCAGCATGCTCCTGAGGAAAGGCTTTAAATTCAATAGCAGCTATTCCAACAAAATAGCACTCAGGAGTGCCTCACTTTTGTCTTGAATACAAAAATGTTAGTGCTCTAATTGTTTTTTTAGAAACGTCTGTTGTGAAGCTGCAGTTGATCACTAGGGAGTTAACTGACAGACTGCTCCTGGTGTTGGAAGTACCTGCTTCACTCTGCATGTCAGAATCTTTTACTGACATGGATGACAAAGATAATTTGAGAACTCTTAGAAAATGTGTTCTGATTCTGGAGCACTAACCTTAATTTACATGACAAAAAGAAACCCATTTCTTCATTTACTGCAGTAGCCTTGGTAGGAAATGCTTTCAGGTTTACTGCTTTGAATGGGGTGTGCCACACTTTTGTCATAAATACAGAATCTTTGCACTCTACAGGCCTGATTCACAAAAGTCAACTTACACTTTTGTGTAATTGTTCTGGTATTCGCAAACTACACATTTTATTTTACTAATAGTAATTTTATGACTGAGGCAACTTCACACTGGTGGCAGCGAAGCTGCACATAAAAAAGATAGGCCTGTCCTATCTTTTTTTGTGCGGAGTTCTCCATCCCGACTGCGGAGTCTCAGCAGTCATAAAGTTACTATTAGTAAAATTAAATTTAGAGTTTTTGAATAACAAATAATAGTAAACTTACACAAAAGTGTAAGTCTACCTTTGTAAATCAGGCCCTAGGTGTTCATTAGAACACTGTGGTGAAGCTGCAGTGGACCACTGGAGAATCAGCTGAAATGCTGCTGCTCGTATTGGAAGTACATGTTTTACTCAGTATACCAGCCTTTTTTTATGACATTGGTGAGGAAGATATTTTAGAATTTATAGAAAATATCTGCTTGCTCATTTCAGATGTCTAGAGCTCTAACCATAATTCCTACGACAAACCCCCGTGTTTGCTGTAAATTTGCTGCAATGTCCCCTGCAAGAAATGCTTTCAGTTTTAAAGCATTGATTCCCTCAAGATTACATTTGGATGTGCCATGACTTCTTCATAAACACAGATGGTTAGAGCTTTAGATGTTCATTAGAACACCGTGGTGAAGCTGCAGTATAACACTGGGAAATCAACTGACAAGCTGCTGCTGTTAGAAGTACATGTTTCACTCAAAATATCAGAATTTCTAATCCAATGGATGAGAAATCCCAGCAGAAAATGTGCATTTTTCACCAGGTAAAATCACCTTAGAACCCACCACAATTCCTGACTTTAGTATGGTTCACCAACAAATGTTTTACATTGTGACTAAAATATGTTATTACCCTCATTTGTGTCCTTTTTGTGACCCTCAAAAATAGGCTTTCACTACACTCCATGTAAATTGGGACCATGTCCCAAAGTACTGTAATGGATGGCACAACATATTGTCCAAATTATGTCCTACAAATCAAGAGAAGTCCCAACCACATGCTTCTGGGGGGCAGGGTATGGTCACCTTGGCCCATGATATGTTTTCTTTAATTAATTTGCAGGATGTAGGGATGATGTCCATGAATCCTATAATAGTTGCCACAACATATTGTTTATTTTGTGGCCAGCCAATCAGCATTGAACAATACGAGTGTATTTGAACACCAATGGTCCAGATAGCATTAACGTTTGATAGTTGTAAACCCCTTCATGTCCACCCTGGGCACATGTCTAAAACAACTGTTGAACAGAATTTCCCCAAATTTGGTAGACTGTTAGATCTTTACACAGAAAGTATGGCTTTCATTATTTGGTGGAAATTTTTCAGGTGTTTTCAAGAAATTAGCATTTAAATCATAGTGATATCGTAATGGTTGGTCGTGTGGGAGTTCCACGGGAATCCAACAGTACCGCAAATTTGATCAGTTGAGCATTCTGATTGGTCAAGCAGACTTATTTTCCTTTTGGCCCCTTCTGGCCCCTGGGACCTGTACTTGTCCCACAGGATCCAGAGATCTGATTGGCCGGTGGCAACATGAAGAGAAATGTTGCATCTGCTATTTCAGAACTTGAAGACTCAGTCCCCGTATCATGTGTTTACAAAACAATTGAGATACAATGGAGCAGAGTAGAGGTACTGTGATCGCTTTGCCCTAGTGGGGGAGGCACAATAATTTTTTTTCATGCTGTGGGTCCACCGATACATCCGCAGGTCTCAGCGCAGCCCTCTTGTAGTACTGCTTTACTTCTGCAGGAGATGCGGTACCACGAGATCACACAAGCTTCAACAAGTGAAGCTTGTTCTGTCTCAGGGTACCACTGTGCAAAAAATATAAGTGAGGTGAGAACCCACCTCAAATATTAATCACAGTCTTTGTCAGGGTGAACCACAAAAGTGACTGAATAAACCTGTGCTTAACCCTCTGGCATCTTTGCACACAATCTGTCAGGCATAACTTAGATGCAATGTGTAAAGAATGTATGCAGTAATCAAATATTCAAACAGTAATAAAGTCAAAACAAAACACAAGAACAATCCCAAATCTAGAAGATGGCAGCTGCATCGGACGCTAACTAAACAAGCTTTGTGCTTGACCCAGTTATAATCCTGCACCCTGACGATAACTGCCCACTTATGAACCCCACTGAACCCTCCCGACCTACTGTGTGTGCCCCTGTGGGGTAAATCTGACAAAGAGAGACTGAAAGTGCGGGCATAACTGGTCTGAGGTGCGCGCACTTGCTGCGGAGGCCTGGGCAGAAAAGAAGTGGCCCGCAACAAAATACGGGCGCAACTGGTGTTAGGCTGCAGCGGACCTGAACCAGGATTTTGTTGCTCCTCGATGGCTGGAAGACTCTGCCGGCTGTGGAGAGGACAGCAAGAGACCAGAGCGGTGCCGGTGACATGCGGGGCTGCGTTGCTTCTGAGTGGCGTGACGCTCAGCCCGCGCCTGAACTGACTGTGGCCATGACGCTGAGGGCCAAGACAGGCGCTGCACCGGGGGATTGGCGTGTCCTTGGGTTTGCCTGGGAGCTCCTGACTGCCGCACGGAAGCTGAGGTCCACCCCTATCTCCCTCACGGGCAGTGTCCTGAGAGATCCTTGGGGGTTGCAGCCGACACGGAGAGTGAGCCCCGATGCCACCAGGAGTGGCTGTTAAAGCCCCTGGCACCCCCCCAGGACTGCAGTGAGACCCCTGGCAGATCCCGGCAGCACTGCAGGCCCTGAAAGAACTTGGCAGGAGGAGCCAGGCCTCGTAGCTCATATGTGAAGCAACACTGTGAGGTATCACGGAGAAGTCGTGCACGTGGTGGGCAGTGGGGGCATGGCTGTGGCCTCGAGTACTGTGGCTGTGACCAGTTAATGAATAGGCACTGACCCTCCTCACCCTGTTGCAACCCTGTGAGCATGGAGGGTCCCCGGAGGACAGAAACAAACTGCTGAGAAGCTGCGATGAGTGGTCTGGTAATAGGTGACCCTCATGCTTCCCTTATCCACTCCCTGGTACACCCACAACCCCCAAAAACAGGGGCTACCCCTGTGGCGTGGCACCGCTGTGAAAGGACCCGCGCGCCAGTAATAGGCTTTGCCTGCTGGGCACCCATATGCGGTGCTGAACTAGGGACTGGAAAACACTGCACTGCTCTAACTAAGCCCTCAGATATTCTCCTGTGGCTAGGGACCTCTGAGCCATTTGACTTTGCATGAGAGCGCATAGCCCGGCCCCAGGATACGAAGCTGTCCGCAGCGCTCTGTACTGATTTTTTGGGGATGCTCTGGCCCTCTTTGTGGCTCGAACCAGCTTATTTCTCACCTACACCTGCACAGATGGGAAAACCCAGACCCATGCTGATGGGGGCCTCGTCTGTACCTGTTGATACCCTCCTACAGTCTCTCTGTGAAGGATAGCGACACCACCCAAGCCATTGATCCCATAAAACTCCAACTTGACAAGATACTAATGGCCATAGCAGATGCTAAGGCCACCCTTCAGCAGGACATTGGCACAGTATCAGTGAGCCTTGTCCTGTTGCAGGCGGAACACCACAAGCTAATGGACAGGGTTAAGGAGGTGGAAACTTCTGTGCAGGAACTCCGTCCCGAATGCACGTCACTAACTAGCCAGATAACCGATTTACAAGAGAGGGAACAGCTACTTGAATGTCCTGCAGAAGATGCTGAAGGTCGCAACCAGCGCAACAACATCTGAGTGGTCGGCCGTCCTGAAGGAGTGGAGCACAGAGACATGGTAGCCTACCTGGAGGGCTGGCTGAGGTGAGAGGTAGCTCAGGACTTGCTTACACCCTTCTTTGCATTGGAACGAGCTCATTGTGTCCCTGCACACCCACAGGCCTCGAGGAGGCCTCCCAGACCGGTTGTGGCCCCGTTGCTTCACTACCCGGATAGACACATAATACGGCAGAGGACACGCTCGGAGGGCTCCTTCACAGTGAATAATAGCAGGGTCTCGATCTTTCCAGACTTCACAGCAGTGGTGCAGGCAAGTAGAGCCTCTTTTCTGGAAGTTAAGAATTCGCTATGTGACAACAGTGTACAATACTCTCTGCTGTTCCCCTCCAAACTTGGATTATCTTTGAGGGAACCACTCGCTTCTGCGAAGATCCGGATTCGGCGTGGGCCTGGTTGGAAGCACGACACACTCGAGATTGGACACAATGGGGCGGCTCTAGGAGTGGCCCGTCCCCATCACAGACTGAACTGGAAAAAGCAGCGGCCCTCCAAGTTGTAGCAGACACTCTGATGATGCACAAGCCGGCCTCAGGGGCTGAGACCCCTTCTGAACAGAAATTCATGCTGTCTGACTCAGTGTCCTCCCACTGTGACGACGCTGGGATTCCTGAGGTGACCTCTCAGACATCGGACTATCTGCTTTGATATCCTTTGTTATTTTAGGCTCACACTGCTGTTGGAATGGAGTGTTGTGTGGGTGCGGAGGGAGATGGGGAGGTGGGATATTTTAACTAAGTCCTGCACTTTCGCAAAATTTCTGATTGAAAATATGTGGGCATGGTTGATCACAGGGGGGGACCTTTCCCCTGCCTACCATATACTGTGCCGGCCTGTTATTGACCTGGCAAGCTCACTTTGGTCTGCCCTCTCCAGAAAAGCCCTTGCTGAGTGACTGGGGGAGTTCCCTACACAGGTACTGTTTCACAACATCTAGCCATTCCTGTTCTGCCCTTGGGTCGGGGAGTTCATGGTTATGAGATATTCATGCTTTTCTTCTTCTCCTTTCTCTTTCTTATTTTATTTACACACGGATCACGCTGCACGACACCGGATGGGGGAGGCGGGCACGGGAGGTGCTTGGGTTGTAACAGGGGATCAGATATTGACTAATATTGTCCTTCATGTCCAGTGGCGTAACGAAACTTGAAGAGGCCCCCCTGCAAAACACATGGAGGGGGGCCCCCCCCGGCGGCCCAACCCACCACCTACCACTTTGCCCCACCGCCCTGGCATATTTTGATTTGAAACCTCCAACATTTAAATGAAATGCCTCTATATTGTCTTTCTCAAAGTTCAAATGAGAAAGTGGGAAACCCTCTTAACATATAAGCTACGCCATTTGTATCAATAATGTCAAAAGCAGATTATTTAACTGAGGCAGCAATCAGAACAATGCCAAGGAACGATCCTATTGTCTCAGGAATGGCAGCAATCAGAACAATGCCAAAGAGCGGTCCTATTGTATCAGGAACTGCCTATGGCTGAAGAATAACTATGAAGGGTCTGAATTTGAACTGACATTAATGGACAATAACATGAAACTTTGAAAGACAAACCCAAACCTGCAATCCCATAAAAACTCGACTGAATCAATGGTGGCTGGTGACATTTGAAAGTGGTGGGGCGTAAACGTTCTGTGAGAGAGCACCGCGGCGAGCGAGCGCAGCAAGCGAGCCGGAACAATTTTTCCGGAACAAAGAAAAGTTTGAAAAAAGAGTGGGCCAATGGTGCATTTTTAAGCAAATTTGAGAAGCAAGAAGGTTAATAAAGCAATTGTGAAAGTGCAGTTATTACATTAATAAAGGGATGTCATATTACAACAACATGGTAGCTGCTTATTCAGTATAGCCACAGAGCTTCATAACAGACTTCAAGATACAATGCTGAGAGCCTCACAGATTTTTTTTATTTAAACTGCAAACAACTAAACAAACAACTAAACAGGTCACAAACTAGCAGCATTCAAGAAGAAATGTTATGATTAACGTATAGTTCACTTTCTGTAGACAAAATCTAGAGAAGTAGTCACTCTGCACTTCAAAAAGTGTTAATGTTTATATAGCGGGAACGCGACCCGAAAGTATTAGCGCGGCTGGCTTTACATGAGCACGCCAGTCAGTACACACGGAGGACACAATCGGTATCAGTCAGTGTCCTCCCTCCAGTCCTCATACACACATAGTCAAGCACTGACTGGCGCGCTCCCGCGGTATTGTAATCAGGCAGCTCTCTCATCATCAAATCTGAACTTCCCTCTTCAGAGAATGCACTTGCTTTCTCCACATGATCCATGACCTTCATAACACAACAAACTAAGGCAAAATCGGCTACAGTTGTTCTTTTCTAATGCCTTCTGCTCTGAGATTTCAGTAGAGAGGCCTATTTTCATATAGCGACCCAGAGTACACATATACCACCCTTTGCTGCACAAATAACCTGCAGATGTGATGGTATGATAGACCAATTGTTCTTTTTTCAAATCCGCTGATGCACTTTCGAAATCGATTTTTATGCTCACTTTTCCCCACATGCATCTCCGTGACATATACTCACGCTTCAAATGATGTGAACACACTGCCTACAAGTAGAATTTCACTATTATTTACAATATATAATAATCCACATTGAACTTCTCTTCATCCATATACCAACTACCTCTTCAGAGTGCAGTTGTCCATTTCTGGCATCTAGAGAGAGAAGTACCCTTAAAAGTGCTCTGTAGTGGTGCCTCCCTACTCCTTTAAGTGTACACTGCTTGCCAGCATATCACATTAGACATCAAGCTCCCCGCCAAGGGGTAGCGAGACAGATAGCAGTGATACCAAGGGAGCAGAAAGAGACAAGTGAAAAATCAGTACGTTCTCCTCAAAGATACAATGTAAATTTATATTCCTGATATACCCATGCCCCATTGCAACAACACCTTCAGAGAAAGTGTGATACACCCATCTGGGCATTGACAGGAATCTGACACAAGTGCAACAGAGTGAAGTATTTTCAGAGGGAAACTTCCAAGGATAGCTTCACTTGATCAGGGGCGAATGATTCAAAATAAGAGGGGGCAGGAGAGACTCACAAAGCAAAAATGACAGGAAGCCCAGGGGACCTCGCCTTATGGAGGAAGGAGAGTACTGGAACTGGAAGAGGTTCGGTGCAAAGGCTGACTGCTTAAACAGGCAACAAGAAAGCAGGGAAAGACCTTGCCAAACAGGAGCAATCTTAGCATTTTGTCTCTCGTTCTACCTTCCCAGTCCACCAAGACCTGCTCCCTTCTGCTAGACATCTGCTATCCAGGATTGGTTGGACTTCATGTTCTTCTACTCGTACTGGAGGGGACTTGTCTGGGCAATGGGAAAGCACTTGGCTTCAAACAAGGGCCTCAGAAGAGATGCTTGGAATGCTGAAACTCGGCCTAACATATGCTGCCATGTCTCATTCACAGTTTTGCTCGTTAGGTTTTCAGCGACCAAAACCTTTTCATATAACAATACCACTATCATTTTCACAAGAAAATACTAAATAGTTTCAGTTAAAAAAAAAAAAAAAAATGCAAGGGCTTATAGAAATAATTATGAAAACGATCAGAAAGAGCATATACACAATAATGGAAAAATACTAGACAAGAAACGGGCATAAAATGAACAGAAAAACAAACAGCGGAAAAAAGAATATTAATAATTATTCACAATGGACAAAATAAAGTTCATAGAAAATAAACATTTACATAAGAAAGACAGTATAAAAAGAGCAAAACATCTCTCAAAAAGATCTGAATAAACAGGATTTAAGCAAAGAGAAAGATAGCCATTTCAAGTAAAATCTTCTAAGTCAAACTGTTTTGGACAATAAGTCATACCGTACACTTTCAACTGAAATGGGTATCAAGAGTACAGCGCTTTTATTTAGTTGACTAACTGTGGGTAAAACAGTATTATGTTCCACCTTATGGTGTACCGTACTCTGAAATCTGTCAAGTTTGCGCTCTATTAAACTATGAAACAAAATTGAAAAAAAAAACGACTTTTATGTTAGTCTGGGTTCAAGCAAGGTACGTAAGACAGCTTCTGGAAAACGGAAATTGAATTAAGATGCTTGTAAGAGTGGGTGGTTGGTGACTAGGACAAAGAAGAATAGTTTGACATGAAGCACAGAGCGAGAAATGAGATCAGATAGGTTCTGTGATAGGGCAGACCAGCCAGCTTGACCTCTTTGCTTGACACTAGAGTTCATCTGTTGGCTGGTGTGAGTTTTGTCTCCTGGTCTTGAAGTGCTTTTGCTCTCACCCTGCAGCCTTTTGATCTGTGAAGGCTATCCTAGTTTAGGAAAAGCGGGGTGGGGAGTGTTAGGGGTGTTGGAATGCAGCTAGTGTACATTTTTGTAATGCGCCCCTTTCAAGTAGGTGGTGTGAACGAGACTGTTTAGCAACCCTTCTTGGAGGCAGAGCTCCAATGTAGCCCACAAGACCTATCAGCATACGTATGAAGGTTACAGACAGAAAACCCGCTAACAGGAGAGGAACAGTGAAAGGAAGCTTGCAACACATGCAGGGCCGTTTCTAGGTGTTTTGCCGCCCTAGGCGAGAATTGAAAAAAGCCGCCCCCTCCCTTTTACTACCATCTCCTGGATGTTTCTGCAGCACCACTGGGGTAACCTATAAATAGTGCAGGGTCACTAGGGTTACCTTTACAGCTTCACCAAAGGCGTGGGCACTACAGCCTCAGCAGAGGAGTAGCCATAGACACCACATCATTACCAGGATGCACACACACTACTGCTGCACAGTAGGATTACCACGCGGACAGATCCACATCACCACAGGAGTTCTCCTGATTCACCAGAGCATCACCCCATAGATAGTGCATCACCACAATGCTATCCATACACACTACAGTACCACTAAAGCGGTGCCTTACAGAACTAGTGCCTCACCAGATAAACACCACGTAGGCGCTACGGAATCATCTGACAGCAGCTTGTACACATTGCTGCATCACCCATAGATGGCAGGGATCCCCAGAAGAGTGACCATAGACACTACGGAATCAAAGAGGGCACCGCACACACACTGTCACATCACTGGATGGGAGCCTGTGGTTACTACAGCATATCTGTGGCAGTGCTTAATATGAAAACGTATAAGTGCCAGGGCCCGAAGTTCTGCTCAGAAGAACACGGCCCGCGCCATCGAATGCCAGAGGGCCGAATACCAAGGCTGCCTAGTGTTGATTTCACCCTGTGCCTCTTTCATCCACCCCCAGACACTCACTCCCTGGTCCTTCATCTCACTCTTTCAGGTTCTTTTGCATCCCTGCTTTCTTACTTTGTTTCCCCGTCTTTCTCTTCCTCCTTCATTCTCTGTTTTGTGTTTTTCTCTCTCTTGCTCTGGATCAAAGCCTGATGAGGTCAAATAAGTGTCAGTCCCAAAAATGAAGGACGTTGGGGCTCACCAGCAACTACCTAACTAAGCACTGGTCTTTAAATACCCCTCAATTGAAGCTGTAGTGTCCATGCATTACCCTTAGACACTACAGTGTCACCAGAGGTATCAGTATAATCTCTAATCTAAAACCTTCCTCCCACACTATGGACCCCCTCCCATCCACAATTATAAAAGAACTCAACCACACCATTTCCCGTTTCTGGACAAAAATCATCAACGCCTCTCTCACTTCAGGCTGTGTCCCAGACTCCCTTCAACTAGGACAAATTACAGCCATTCTCAAAAAACCAGGGGCCGACCCTAATGATCTTAACCTCAGACCTATCTCCAACCTCCTGTTCCTTGCAAAAACATTGGAGAAATGCGTTCTCCACCAACTCAACCAACACATTGATGAGTTCAACCTCCTCGACACCTTTCAATCAGGATTCAGGAAAGGCTGTAGCACTGTAACAGCTATGCTCAACATCTCTGACGATATTCACAAGGCTTTAGATGAAGGTGATGCCTGCCTACTCATCCTTGTTGACCTATCTGCGGCATTCGACACAGTAAATCATCCAGCTCTTCTGGAGACCTTGTCGAAGCGCTCCGGCATTAATGGTAGAGTACTAGAATGGTTCACCTCCTTCCTTCAACACTGCTCGCAACAAATTAAAATCAACTCCTGTCTCTCAAAGCCAACAAAAGTCACACTAGGGGTCCGCAAGGCTCGATCCTCTCCCCGTCCCTCTTCAATCTCTTCATGGGGCCCCTCACAATCATCTTGAAAAAAGCTGGAGTGAATTACCACCTTTACGCTGATGACACCCAAATCTATTTCAAAATCAAGTCTCCCAGCGACATCCGACACCTCAATGTCACTCTAACCGAGATCCAAACTTGGTTCAACGCTAACCACTTAAAGCTCAACCCAGATAAAACGGAACTAATCCTTTTCTCTCCAAAAAGCAAGCATCGACCAATCCAAGAGTGGCTCAAGAATCTGGTTGCCCTAAACTGCCCCCTCGTCCTATCCGACTCAGTTAAGTCTCTAGGCATCACCCTTGACAAGAACTTATCAATGGAGGCCCACATCAAAAACTCTGCAAAAAGTGCTCTTTTCTCACTAAAACACACCAAGAAATTGAAACCTTTTCTTCCCCATGATGACCTCAAGACAATAGTTCAATCCCTAGTTCTCTCTAAAATCGACTACGGGAACGCCATCCTAACAGGGACTCCAAAAGCTCACCTAGCCCCGCTAAGGGCAGTGCTGAACATGGCCGCTCGTCTCATATCTGGAGTAAAAGATTTGAACACATCACTCCAGCTCTCAACTCCTCAACTGGCTTCCCATGGAAGGGAGGTATATTTACAAGCTGGCCTGCATCACACACAAAACCCTTCACTCTCTGGCCCCCAACTACCTGAACAACAAACTGGTAAGAGCAGGTCAATCCAGAACGCTGAGAAGCTCCAACTCACTCCTTCTTATCCCTCCGAAACTGAAAAATAAAACCACCCAATACCGATCGTTTTCTGGCAACGCTCCCGGGATGTGGAACGCTCTCCCTAGAGTCCTCAGATGCAACCCCTCCTTCTCCTGTTTCAAAAGGGACCTGAAACTCCATCTCCTTAACAAATACTTTCCTGACCAACGTCAACTAACCTAGACTTCAATATCCGAGTTGACTCTCTCTCTCTTGACATTCAAGGATAGTTGGTGACCGGACTGTGTTAACCACCTTAGTTTGTTCTCTCTCCCTCCGCTGCACTGTTTACCTATTTTTCATGTTGTATTCTTTTCTTTATCTCTGTTTTGCTTCCTTACTGCCTTCCTACTATGTAATGCAATTTCCTTCTGTGTATAGTGTGTATGTAAAGCGCTCTGATACCTACGGGTCAAGCTAGCGCTCTATAAAACTTTTTAAATAAATAAATAAAAGAGGTGCACTCTATGGACCCTACAGTATCAACAGCAGGGTACGCACAGACTCCACAGAAGCAAAAGGGGGACACTGATAGACACTCAAGCGTCACAAGCATATCACATGCACAGTACAGTATAACAGAGGGGTACGCGCAGACCCCACAGAAACACAAGAGGGGTACGCAGGGACAATACACCATCAGCTAAGCACTCCACACGTAGAGCGATACCTCTTAGTTTCTACAGAATTAACATACATGTTTATAGCACAGCATCACCATGGAAGCATCTCGGACTGTATCACCATAAAGAGAGCCCATACATATTACAGCATCACCAAAATACCCTGGGTACCTCAGTGTCACCAAAGGATACCACACAGACACTTCTGCATCAACAGATGTGCACAATTAGGGCATACCAGCATTACCAAAAGGATTTGACATTACTTCATCCGATCAGTAGTACACGAACAGGCTACATCATTACACGGGTACCGCATACACAGAACAGGGTCAACAACATGTTACTGTGGTGCTGGTGCACACCACAACATCTCCACAATAAAAGCTTGGAGGTATTACTGCACAAAATGCCTTTCAATATCACGAGAAGCAAAGTAGACTGCCAGACAGACAATGCTCCATTGCCAGGACACATGCACACTACACCTTCAGCTGTAGTGTATCCCATAGTCACTACAGCGTTGTGAAAGGAACTCCCACATACAATACCACATTAGTAGAGAAATACTGATGGACATTACAACCTCTCTAACAGGATTACCAATGCACCCTACAGCATCACCAGAGCAATAATCCATGCACACTACAGCTTCTCCAGAGGATGTAGTGTGCCTACAGCATCTCTGGAACACTAGGGGGGTAATCTTTGCACACTGCAGTATCCCCAGAGTGAAACCCCGTGCACACATCACCAAAGGAAGAGAGGGAGAGTATGAAGTCCCTGAAGGAAGAGAGTGAGAGAATGACATCACTGAAGGAAGAGAGGGAGAGCATGACGTCACTGAAGGAAGAGAGGGAGAGCATGACGTCACTGAAGGACGAGAGGGAGAGTATAAACTCACTGAAGGAAGAGAGGGAGAGCATGAAGTCCCTGAAGGAAGAGAGGGTGAGAATGACATCACTGAAGGAAGTGAGGGAGAATATGAAGTCACTGAAGAAAGAGAGGGAGAGCATGAAGTCACTGAAGGAAGAGAGGGAGAGCATGACGTCATGATGGAAGAGCAGGAGAGTATGAAGTCACTGAAGGAAGAGAGGGAGAGCATGATGTCATGAAGGAAGAGCAGGAGAGTATGAAGTCACTGAAGGAAGAGAGGGAGAGCATGACGTCATGAAGGAAGAGCAGGAGAGTATGAAGTCGCTGAAGGAAGAGGGAGAGCATGACGTCATGAAGGAAGAGAGGGAGAGTATGAAGTCACTGAAGAAAGAGAGGGAGAGCATGACGTCACTGAAGGAAGTGAGGGAGAATATGAAGTCACTGAAGGAAGAGAGGGAGAGCATGAAGTCACTGAAGGAAGAGAGGGAGAGCATGACGTCATGATGGAAGAGCAGGAGAGTAAGAAGTCACTGAAGGAAGAGAGGGAGAGCATGACGTCATGAAGGAAGAGCAGGAGAGTATGAAGTCACTGAAGGAAGAGAGGGAGAGCATGACGTCATGAAGGAAGAGCAGGAGAGTATGAAGTCGCTGAAGGAAGAGGGAGAGCATGATGTCATGAAGGAAGAGAGGGAGAGCATGAAGTCACTGAAGGAAGAGAGGGACAGTATGAAGTCACTGAAGAAAGAGAGGGAGAGTATGAACTCACTGAAGGAAGAGAGGGATGATTATTCAACCGGAGGGAGCCGACCACACCCGCGGCTGAGTGAATCCCCTGCAGCGAGCCACAGAGCTGGATTCGTTCATCCCAGAGCACACCAGCGGTCCATACGCTCAGCGAGGCAATTAAGGTGGCGGTAAAGTAAACATAACCTTTAGAGCAGCCACTAAGATCTTTAATTTTTGTGAGGGCCGTCATCTGATTACGATATGAAAACAGCACTAAGTTGATAAGGAAAAGCATTTTTAAAACCGGCAAGTCAGCCGCTTCTTCATTGTTTTTTCCATGCCCAGTTGGCAGCTAAGTTTGCTCTTTGTTCTTGCCAAGATTCGCAGGCACTCGCCAGTGAGCCCAGTGTTAACGCTGACCCTGCCACTCTATCTGGCTTGTAGAAGTGTGCAGATTAAGTCCTCTTAATATGACTCTGTCCTATCCAGCACTGCAGGGGACTGCTACGACCAAAGTGATAATAGATATTAAAGACGGACGACATTACATATGTAGAATATATTGGGGATGAGATAGTGATTACAGTGTTGTAGATTCGTACTGCAGATCTTCCCTGGTGTTTGTTTTCATTTCAATTGGTCAGCCACGTACGAGGTAATAAAATAACAGCTCTCAGACATAAGCTGCCGGAGACCGAGAGTAAGAATGAAAGTCAGTGACTTTATTTTACTTCTCGTCTCTTTCCCCACCTTTCTAGTCGATTCAAACAATAAAAAACCAGTTCATTCAACTGTACCACATGTCTGCAGAGTGCCGCTTTTATTTATTTACACAAAATAAGGCACAATACACTTTATGACCATGAGCACACACACTTTTCTTTTAATTTAAGAACAACTGCGTGTGCCTCCACCTCACTCTTCCGAGGCTTGCACAATGCCCAGTGCAGTCGTCGGCGGGGGCTGGCTGGGGCGAGTCCGAGACGTCCTCACTGCTTGGTTTTGCTCGCTCGAAAGTGTCACTCATAGTGGTTGAAAATGTCACTCATAATTACACTATTATGAAAATGTCACACATAGCAGACTGAAACCTTGGCAGCTATGCTGCAGCCGCCCCGGATCCCACCCCGGCCTCCCCCGGTACCTGATAGGCCTGCAGGCCGCAGCGGGAACTCTCTCTGCCTCTTGCCTCTTGTCTTGCCGGCCGCGCGCACAGCCCCCATGCTGCCCGTGGCGTCACGTGATGTCACGTCGACGTTCGAATTGAACAGGCGCTTTCGTTTTGAAATTCGAGGAGATTCGGATTCCCGGCCAACATGAGTTCTTCTGACTTCTTCTGCTGTTTGATGGCCGGGAATCCGAATCTCCTCGAATTTCAAAAGTTGATTTAAGAAGCTCCAGCATTTAAGTCCATTTCAGGTCATTGTTTTTTGCTGCGCCCGCCGGCCGCCCTCCACCTTTTGCCGCCCTAGGCGGCCGCCTAGTCCTGCCTAGTTGTAGAAACGGCCCTGAACACATGCACCCACACATATTTCAGTAATAGAAAACATAAATATGCCAGAACACAGCATTCTCCTAAACCGAGTTCGCCGTAGCTAAGGAAATCAATATCCAGTATTAAGCAACAATTAAAAATATAATGCTCTCATTAAAAAAATAAATAGACAGTAAATAACCAACTAACATCCTATTCAGAGGGTTAACGCACTGTATTTTGAGTCACTTTCCCATGTTACCGTTCTATCCTATCGTACTATATGATGGACAGTTTTCCCAGAGGAGGAGTGGGAGCAGAGCTGTGCTAAATAACTACTTGTCACTGAGGTCGCAATAACAGCGGAAGTGGTCCAGTTTACCTAATGTCAGATGGCTTCATTCACAAGGTGTCTTTTAATTTGCTTCCACATTTAGTCTGGTTTTCTGTGAATTTCCTGTGAGATACAAGCCTGGTGTTGGGGGCTGTATTACTACGGTCCACTTTATATAAAACATATTTTTTATTGAAGCTCACATGTGCCAAAGGAATTCAAACAATAAAACACAATACAGTCCATTCGCTCTTAAATCGCCACCACCCCTAACTTCACCTTGGACTCGCTTTCAAGCTTGCCTTCTTTCCAGGACTGGTGAGATTGGGGAAGCAGCACCATGGAGGCCTGGCACAAACTCACCGGGGCACTCACCTGACCTGAGGGCTGGCCTGGCCTGCAGTTTCAGAGGCAGGCACGAGCGGGCAGCAGAAGGCAGGGCAAGGCTAGCCAGGCAGGGGCTAGTAATAATGTAAATTATGGCCGGTGACGGTTCTTCTCAGTCTCTGGCGTGGCGTAGCGTGGCTAGGTCCTGGGATGCCTCACCTCGCTCACAAGTCTCATGGCTCACGCGCACTTTTAATTGCAGGCTCTCCGCAATGCGCATGACAACAAATTCAATCTGGCATTGGTCACCAGCCCCTGCCCCACCCTGAAGACCGCACAGACGCGTGACGCGGAGACAACTGCGCACCGCGCGCACCCACCATTTAATTAATAAAGAGCCTCAGAGGCCCGGCCGGGGCCCGGGCACCATTTAATTACTGAAGAGCCTCTGAGGCCCGGCTGGGGCCCAGGCATGCGACGTGCGGGCGCACTATTTAATTTATTTGCGCACCATTTAATTCATGACGAAGAGGCTTGCTGAGTGAGGGGGCCCCTGGAGCGCGGGGGCCCCCCCGCAACGCGGGGGCTGCGGGGGCCTGTGTTATGCCCCTGTTCATGTCCTGGAACAATAGAGGGATGGGATCAGCCTCTAAGAGACACAACATATATAGATACCTAGGATGATGGGGACTGCAGGTGGCTATGCTTCAGGAGACCCACCTGGAAGGGGACGAAATTGACCGGTAGAGATTCAGATGGTGGGGCCAACTGTTCCCCACCTTCTACTCAGCCTATGCCCGGGACACCCTGATTTGGATCAGGGCGGTGTCTCTCTTTGAACTTACCTGTTCTATTATAGACAAGGAGGGTAGATATGTTTTTATTGAGGACTGTTTGGGAAAGAAATAACGCAGGGGAGTCTGTATGCCCTAAACCAGGATCAGGTGGCCTTCTTTCATTCTCTTTCTGTTCATGTGGCAGGTCTCCATACTGATAGCTTACTACTGGGTGGCGATTTCAATTGAGTTTTGGACGCGCGGTTGAACCATTCTACCCCACCCCCCGCCCCCACTGCTGGGGGTAATAACCCACAGGCTGGCAGAGGGTCTGCGGGATGATAGATGTGTGAAAAATTCAACACAGGGAAGACCGAGATTACTTGTATTTCTCCCATATACATCGACTCCACACCCAGATTGATTGATTTGTATGCTCCCGCCAACTTAACTAGCGCCTTGTCTCATCTGAATACTTGGGGGGTACATTGTCAGATCACAGCCCTATCCTACTTGGGTTCCGACTGGTGGGTGGCTGCCCACCCATTCCCACCTGGTGGCTCAACTCGTCCTCTCTGGAAGACGCATGCTACTGCGACTCCCTGGCGGGCATCATCTCTGATTACACTTACTCAGAACCAGGGCTGTGCATCCTTGAGCGTAGTACAATTGGAGGCCTTTAAGGTGGTGGTGCGGGCCATTTTATTGGTCAGATGGTTAGTGTCCAGCAGAGCTGAATGGGGAACTCTGAATCCTGCCCTTAGTACCCAGCCAGAAAGTCTAGATGAGATTAGGGAGACAAGAGAAAGATAGAATGCCATACTGGAGAGGCTTTGCAACCATGACCATAAACAGTATATTGACAAGGCACATGAGGAGGAGGGGAAATCTGGTAGATTGCTAGCGTTGCTTATCAGACCAGAATCCAGAGGCTCCACCATCACACATGTCCAGCAGAGAGATGGCCTTTCCCTGCACTCCCAGGCTGCCATTAACGCTGAGTTTTACGCATACTATGAAACTATATATGCAGACGCTAAACCTCCCCCGACGGAGGCAAGATCTGACTTCTTGGCTAACATACCACTAGGCAGGCTACCTGCAGAACATCGTGAGGATCTGAGAGGCCCTGTAACAGCGCAGGAGATTCAGGTGGCCATTAAAGAAATGGTGGGTGGCAAGACACCAGGCCCCGACGGGCTTCCGACTGTATTTTACACGACTTAAGCTGTGGCCCTAGCTTCACGGATAGAAAAGATGTATGATGACTCCTGGAGGCACGGCACACTGCCCGAATTTACTAATGATGCAATGGTTATTCCCCTGCCCAAGAACACAAGGAGCCCGAGTTACTGACTTTCACCCCCTTTCCATGTAAAAATTTGGACCTCAAGAACCTCAGCAGGGTATTAGCTCTCTGATTGCTCCCCCACCTACCAACATTGATTTCTGGGGATCAAAACAGCTTTGACCCCACCAGAAGCACGTCTCTGAATCTTAGACGGCTGTACCACGTGATATACCACCCCGAGGCCCGTAAGATACCATGCTGATGTCTGTAGATCTCAAAAAAGTATTCAATACAGTGCAATGGTATTAAGTTTCAATCATCAAGCCACCAAGCTCTCAGCTACATGTTTTGGCCTGATGAGGATGTTAAGGAAAATTCTTCCTTTACTCCCCTTTCAGACGCGAAGGATTATGGTGCAAGCCCTCATCTTGTCCCACCTGGATTACGGGAACGCCTTGTATTTGGGCGCCCCTCAGGCCACTACTCAAAAATTACAAGTGATCCAGAATTGTGCGGCTCGTCTACTCCTCCAGATTCCTCGGAGACAATCAGCAAAACCCGCAATGAGTAAACTTCACTGGCTCCCAATCAAGTCCCGAATACGATTTAAGGCCATGTGCCTGGCCCACAGAGCCATTTGGAAAACTGGCCCTGCCATTATCCATCCCCTGGTCACTCCTTACCAACCTCCAAGGAGTCTTCGTTCCAGCTCCGCTTTCCTTGCTACCCCAAGGAAAGTACGCAGATCCAGATGGGGCGGACGTTCCTTCTCTCTGAATGCTGCTAATCTTTGGAATTCTCTTCCCTCTACTCTTTGCATGGAATCTAACTTACAGTCCTTCCGTAAACTCCTTAAAACTTATCTTTTTAGTACTACACACTAACCTGCCATGATTCTTCTGTCCTGTCCTAAGCGCTACGAGGCCTCAGGGTAGTAACGCGCTATAGAAATTTAATTTCATTCATTCATTCAATGGGATTTTCTGTTCGAAGTGATGTCACGGATGGGCCTGGGGAAAAACTGGGCTAAATAGGTCAGACTGCTGTATACTGCTCCAAAGGCTCGAGTCAAAACTGGTGCCATGATCTCATCACAATACAGAGTGTCGAGAGGCAGGAGGCAAGGATGTCCGCTGTCCCCGTTGCTGTTCGCTATGGCCATTGAACCACTCGCGTTGCTCTTCAGACAGGCGGGCAGGGGATCTGGCATGATAGTTGAGGGACAAGAACATTTTATCTTACTCTATGCAGATGACATCCTCCTCTACCTGAGAGATGGCAACACAGGAGTTGAGAGAGCGTTGGCACTCCTACAGGATTTTGGGAGGGAGTCTGGCCTCTGGGTCAATAAAACCAAGACACATGTGTTCCCCGTGCCCCTGAGCGCAACGCAGCAGTCTAGGGTCCTCCCGGACCTGACATGGTCGCCCACCTCCGCCCGATACCTGGGGTTCCAGATTTTTCATTCACTGGAAGACCTCTGTAAGGGTAATCTGGGGAAAGCTCTCCGGTCCCTGAAGTCCTGCGTCACTTTTTGGTGCTCCCTTAAACTGCCAATTATGGCCCGGATCTCGGTGTCTAAAATGGTGATGCTCCCGAGGCTCCTTTATTTCTTTGCTAACTTACAGATAAGTATCCCGGTCTTGTGGTTTATACAGCTGGACACATAGGTGCGGAATTTGATATGGGACTGAGGTCGCCATCGGGTATCCCTGGCTTTCCTTAGACGTTCCCCTGAGGAAGGGGGCTTGGGAGTACGGGTTTTGAATTATATTTCCTTGCTTCTCTGCTTCAACGGATTACACTATGGCTGGATGGGGCTATGCAAGGGGAGCTTGGGACTGTTAGATCACATGGAATTCCTACTGGCAAAACTGCTCTGCCCAGCAGTGGCAGTCACACACCCAGGGGTGCTACTGTCGGGAGCACTGAAGTGCTGGCGCCGATGTGTCCTGCAAACCGCGGGAACCCCTCTGTAGGCACCAGCACTGCCCTTAGTGGGACTTCCCCACGGGAAACTCCTCTCTTATTTTACTACAGGCCAACTGTCCGACTGGATGGATGCCAGCAGGGAACACTACTCCCATAGGAAGATTTGATGGAACACTTTGACTTGCTGGCGGGACAATTTCTTATATATGGGCATTCCGGGACCTGTGGGCTGGGGAGCGGGAGGAACCCACGGCTCTTGTTGTTCTGCAGCTAGTGGTTACCATGGGCTCCGCTCGACACTTGGTGGCCTGGTTCTATCGATCTCTCTCAGCAATGGTCCGTAACCCACTGTCTACTCTGCGGAATACGTGGGAGGGGATCCTGCAGCGTGACTTAACAGACCCAGAATGGGGTTTAATATTAGCCTCCCCAAAACAAATGTCTAGGAACATGAGACGAAAGTACCTCCAATTTAACTATGTTCACATGACTTACATGACACCCCATAAAATCCAGGTAGTCTTTGGGGTTGAACCTCGCTCTTGTCCTAGATGTAGGCACTTAGATGCTGATTTTGCTCTTATGATTTAGCATTGCCCCCAGTTGGGTCCCTTCTGGGAGGAGGTGAACGCCGCCCTGGACTCCACACTGGGATGCACCCTTCCCTGCTCCGTAGAGACTTGTATCTTTGGGCTCTTCCCGAGGCAGAGAGCACGGAAGTTGGGTACAAGATTCATAAACCTGGCCCTAGTGTTGGCTGAAAGGCGCATCGCCTTGACCTGGAAATCTGTGATGGGACCCAGGATTAGTATCTGGAGATCTGATGTGACACAGTGAGCGAGAGCAGAGGAGAGGGCATTGGACAGAGAGGAGACTAGAGGGGTGAGACAACGTCCCACAGCAGACCTATGTACTGAGGTGTTGGTGGCTTGGGAACACCCAGCCTGCTATCTGAGGGGGGGCCCAGAGGCCAATGATAGTACATCCTAGGGAGGAGCTGAGGATAGATGGGGGTCAGGGAGGAGAGATGAACGAGGGCTAAATTGGGAGGGACTTGTGTGGAGCTTACCACAGATCCCTGTACTGGTGCTGTGCACAGAGGAGAGTGGATCTGCATGCCCCTTGAGCAGGATTGGCAATGGGGTCTCAAGTGGTAAGGTCTTTTGTTATATCACTCTAAAAGAGCCGCATGGAGATGGGTTCCTAGCACACCTCCCCCATTCGCCTGCCTGATAACCGGTATTTTTTATCCACATGTACCATTGATTAAAAGCGCAAACTCAATTGGGTTATTCACTTGTGTCTATGGGGCACATGCATCAAGCTAGGCAATTGCGATTCCTTAATAGCGATTATTAAGGAATCGCTATTAAGGAATCGCAATTGCCTATGCATGTAGGTTTTGCAAAAATATTTGCGATTCCTACACATTCCTTGATTGCGAATCCCAAATTGCGATTCGCAATTAAGGAATGCCTTCCCATTCATTCCTATGGGCCTAGAGTTGATGGTAATTAGGGTTTCCTAAATGCGAAGTCGCATTTAGGAAAGGCTTTGATGCATCCCAAATAGGGAATCGCAATTTGCGATTCCCTAAATGCATTCGCAATTTAGGTAATCGCAAAATTTGCGATTACCTATATTGCGAATGGGTTTTGGGTTGATGCATCCCAATTGCCTAAATACCAGTCGCAAAGGGGCCAATTCTGGGAATCGGCCCGTTTGCGATCGGTATTTAGGTTGATGCATGTGCCCCTATATGATTTGTTTGTTACTTTCTCTGTTTCTTCTTTTTCCACCCACCACTGTTACACCAATTGGCTACCATTATGACTGAATTACATATCCTTATACTGCACTGTTTGATGACCCCCCTTCGTAACAGCAAGGGGACATCTCCTGTAAACAGCAAACATATGGAATTGATGTTATAACAGATGAGACTGGAGAGATCTCTGTACCACAGGAATTAAGGGGCACATGCATCAAGCCTAAAAAAAATCGCAAAATTAGCGAATCGCTAAATCATGGCGTTTGCGACCGCAAAATACCGTTTCGCAATGCATCAACTGCATAATGGCGAAAACTCAACAATTCGCTAATTTAAAGAATCGCAAAACATTCTGCGAATAGTATTAGCGAATCGCTATTTGCGCCCCCAAATAGCGATTCGCAAATAAGGAATCACAAAATAGATGCATGAAAATTCGCAAATTGCGAATTACCTGAAATTCGCAATTTTGCGAGTGCAAAATAAGAAGGATCACAACCAGGTGGTAATCATGAGTGCAAATCAGATACAGCTGAAAATCTACTTAAACCCATTGAAACACACTCAGAATGAGCTACCACATCTCACAATGGCAGGGATGTACCTGATGGCGAGGAGGATGAGGCTGCTGGCTGCTGGACACAGACGGAGGCGAATTAATGAGCGCATCTTCAGAGTCCGCATAACTTTGCTAGGACAGCAAGAGGATGAGATATACGATAAGTATAGGCTCAATGCAGCAATGATCCATGACCTGATCAATGAATTGGATCCCATACTGCAACGACAGACACGTAGGACCAATGCTATCCCAACGCATGTGCAGGTCCTATGTTGCCTACACCTACTGGCGTCAGGCAGCTTCCAGGGGGTCATTGCAGTAGCTGGAGGTGTGTCGCAAAGCGCACTTTCAAGAATATTCAAAGCATTCCTTGATGCCATGATGGCCAGGATCGGCTCACACATAAATTTCCCCACCACCGCGCATGACCTTGCTAAAACAAAACAGGAGTTTTACCAGATAGCTCGCTTCCCACATGTTATAGGTTGCATCGATTGCACACATGTGGCAATATGTCCCCCTGCAGCACAGGAATATATATACAGAAATAGAAAATGCTATCACTCCCTTAATATTCAGGTTGTTTGCAATGCCAAAAACATAATCACTGATATAGTGGCTCAATTTCCTGGGAGTGCACATGATTCATATATTTTCAGGCAAAGTGGCATTCACACCCGTCTGGTCAGGGGAGAATTTGGAGAGGCACATCTGCTTGGTAAATATGTGTAGGTGATACTCACAGTCATTGTACGTATGCCAATGTCAAACTGCCACTGACCCTTTGCTTACCCACATGCAGGTGACAGCGCATACGCCTTGCGTAATTACCTTCTGACGCCTTACCTCAATCCCACAACTGCCAACCAACAGAGGTACAATGCTGCACATATATCAACAAGGAACATCATAGAGCGCACATTTGGGCTGCTGAAGAGCCGATTTAGATGCCTCCATAAGACTGGTGGAGCACTCCAATACAACCCTGAACAATGCTGCAAGCTAGTAGCAGCATGTGCTATGCTGCACAATATAGCAAGAGGGGTGGAATGGAGATCGAGGTGTCTGACAGCGACTCCGAGGATGAGGACCAGCAAGTGCCACAGCGCCGTGCAGCACAAGGGGCAAGCGCAGCAGAAGGGCGCAGGAGAAGATTGGACATCACACAAAACTATTTCTGAGGTGAGTAATGATGACACAAACAGTGTATATTACAATCACAGAACGGTTTATTCAAAGGAAATATGGCATGAGTGTCGGAGCACACTTTCAATGTGGCCGGTGGCACAGGATTCTTAAGTAATGGACATAAGTGTATTAGAAATAAATAATGACTTGTCAATCAGTCAAAAGGTCCGATCACATCCATGGTTACGTCACCTTATCGGTCTGCAATTGTATATAGCAGGCTAGCGCTTTCTCCCACGAACACCCAGACGCCTGTCAGAGACAGCATCCTCATCCCTCATGTTGGAAGCTGAGGGGGTACTGCTGCGTGTGTTGCGTTTTCCTGCAGTGGCAACTGGCATAGCTATGCTACTCAAGCTTGAGGCCCCCTCACTACCCTCTTCCTGCGTGGACATGTTGGCCCCAATTGTGGTAGCATTCATCAGTTCCACTGCATTGGTTACCTGGTCCAGTGCCTTCGCCACATCCCCGCTCCAATGGCACATTTCTGTTTGCATGGTCACAGACCTACGTGCCAGCAGTGCAGTTGATGTGGCCAGCCTATTGTTGGATTTGGCATAGCTTTTGAGGTGCTGCATTAGTTGCCGATGGTTTCTTCTCTGTGATGCATGTCCCTCCTGCATAACCTTGGTCATTTGCTGCACACTATCACACAGTACTGCAATGTTGTCTGCCATCTTCCCAATTTGTAACTGCACTAAACGTGTGTTCTTGGTCTGCAGGCGCTGCATGCGGAGCATCTGTCCCTCAAGACCACCCCAGACATCATTTGGTTGCTCCTCCTGCTGTGTTCTGCGTGATCTAGCTCTCCTACGCCGGACTCTGACATTACTTCTGCGGCCCTGTGTTTGTGGATTTGGGATGGATGTGGCTGGGCCATGCCTGGACTCATGTGGTGCATTCGTCTCATCGTCAGACTCCATGGTGACCAGTGGTGGGACAGTTGCCCTGCGTGTGTTTGGGGCACTGGATGGATTTGTTGGCAACACCGGTGTGTCCATATCCTCAACTGCGCTGATGTCCTGTATGTCCTGGTTGTCACTATCCTCAGCTTCTACACGTTCTGCATCTGTGAGGTTTAACAGTGCAAAACCAGCATTAATTTAAGTATGGGATGTCATGTCACAGTGATCATTTTTTACTTTGGCATTTAATTTGGAATATGTTCACTGTTCTGAGTTGTTCTTAGCCTATTTGTGTGTTTGACATTGTATATGCTTGACCTGCCTACATCTCCCATAATGCACTTCCCTTCATGGATACATTGTGTACTGGATGTTCTGAGTGTGCACTTGTGCTGTACTGGGGTGGTGTACTACCTTTATTATTTAGGTCAATGGTAACATGCAGTCATCTTACCTTCAGATGTGTTTGCTGCTCCTGACGTGTCTAGCTGTGTCACACCGACAACAGCTTCTGGCTGGATAGTGGATTCAACCATTTCCTCCATGGTAGTGTTCCCAGTATCTATCGGTGTTCCCCCTCCTGTCTTCCTTGCTTCCTTCAGACGGGCAGCTATGCGCTCCTTGGCCCGACTGCGCATGTCGTACCATCTTTTCTTCAGGTCATCGATGGTGCGGTGTGTCACCCCACTGGCATTCACCCGGTTCTGGATCCGGATCCATATTTTCCTTTTCTCCTGCTCTGCCACTTTCAATGATTGTTTCCCAAACAGCTTATCATGGCTGTGGACAACTCCCTCAATGAGTGTGTCACTTTCTTTTTCTGAGAATTTCATTTTCCGCTTCCTGCCTGATTGGCTGTCCTCTGCTGTTTGTGTGCTTTCCATTTTCTTGCAGTTACCAGGTTTTTCCAATTGCTCACTGCCACTGCTAGTTAGCTCCCAGAGCCAGCTCCCTCCTCTCCCTCTGACTGTGCACTGGAAATGGGGCTTGTGCTGCTCACTTCCTGGTTCTGATGTCATCAAGATGCATCACAAATGCGACTTCGCTATTTGCGAATTCGCTATTTGCGACTTCGCTATTTGCGAATTCGCTATTTGCGAAATCGCTATTTGCGAATTCGCAAATATCGGAATCGCAGTAGCGTTTGCGATTTTTAGCGATTCTTAATTTTTTCGCAATTTTTTTGTTGCATCTGTTTTTGCGAGTCGTTATTTGCGAATCGTTAAAATTCGCAAATAAGGATTCGCAAACTTTTACATTGATGCATGTGCCTGTAAGTATTTATTACTTCTCAGACATTATGTTGCTACATTATACTATGCTGTACACTGTAAACGCTTTAAAAAATGCAAATAAACAGACGTTTTAAAAAGAACAATCCCAAATCTATTTGGAAAAATGGAGTAAGTTTTAATAAATAAAATGACATAAAAATTTCAAAAATCTAGTATGCAGATCCGGATATATGGAGTTTTTAAAGTTTGAATAAATACACCAGCAAAAAGCACAGCATGCCAATTGCGGTTATCTGGTCCCGCCATTAGACCAAGTCAAAGTCAAAGCAATATACCGACCAGGACCGACTGAAGGGCACCATTTGGGGGTTAGGACTCACTCTAGCAGAGGCCAGCAGCAGGATCCAGGGCAGTTCCATTTAGAACTGGTAAGCTAAGCAGTAGTAAGAAGAGAGGCCTCTAAGATTGTTGTTCCCCTGCAGTTCAAACAGGTTGGCCAACCGACCCAGGGAGTCACTTCTGAGGTCCTTGGTTCAGAGCAAGTAGGTCCGGTCTTCCTTCAGGATTCAGACAGCAGGGCAGTCCTTCCTGAACTTTACAGGTACAAGAGTGTTCTGAGAGGGGTCCACATTTATGCCCAGTGCCAGCCTGTGGGTGGGAGTGCAAGCCTTTGTCCACCCCTAAACCAGTTCTGGTCAGTTCCTCTATCCCCACAGGTTTGGTGCCAGCCTGACTAGAGAAACAAAGGACAGGCAGTCTCAGGTGTTAGTTGAATCTTCCAGTGTCCGGGTAGGCCGTCTTTGAAATCATGAAGGGGCTGCGTACAGCCCCCGGGCCATCCAGCTCAGGAGAGGAACACCTTTCCCTCCTGAGACTTTGTCCACTGTCTGGAGGCAATACACATAACACTCCAGCGGAGCCATCAGAGGGCAGGTGACACAGGACACTGGTAGAAAGGCATGTGGGGATAATGCAGGAATATTACAACTTTCTAAAAATGTAATTTCCAAAATAGTAATATGAAATCTGACTTTACTATTAAGTTAGATTTTAAATTACTATTTAAATGTGCCCTTGACTCATGTTTCTAGCTGCTCCCAAACTGAAGTTAAGCATTATAAATTGTTATAATGTAATCCAGTGTTTTTCAATGGGAGAACCTGCCTTGCCAAAATGAAAAACGACTTTGGAGGTTTTTTACTAACAGGATATGTAAAACTTTAGTTATACATCTTAATTTTAACTACCTTGCACCCTGGCCTGTCGGCATTTGGGGTCTACCTTAGGGGTGACTTTTATGTATTAAAAAGAAAGGTTTAGGCCTGGCAAAAGGTTTTTTTGCCTGGTCGAAATGGCAGTTGAACATGCACATAGAGGCTGCAGGGGAAGGTCTCGAGCCAAGTTTGACAGTGCTACTTCTGTGGGAGGCACAATAAGTGCTGCAACTCACTTGTAGCATTTAATTTACAGGCCCTAGGAACATGTAGTACTATTTACTAGGGACTACTAAGTAAATTAAATGTGCCAATTAGGTGTATGCCAATTTTACCATGTTGAAAAGGTAGAGAGCAAGCACTTTACCATTGGTTAGCAAGGGTAAAGTGTTCAGGGTCCTACGGTCCAAAAAACAGTTTTAGTTGAAGAAGGCAAAAATAGTTAACACAACACTTAACTATAACATCACTTTAACCTTCGTTTTTTCCAGTGAATATCTAGACACACATTTGCCTCACTTACACAGCCAGACATCCAGCTTCACTTCGCTTTTTTTCTATTCTTTTTTTGTTTTTCATGTTCTATCACTCTTGTTTATTTTCTTCAGGTCCCTTATTGTTTTGAAGTAACAAAAATGTTTATCTGTGGAGTATATTTTGATAGTTTTGTATCAATGAAAGTGAAATGACTCAGTCCTGCCAAGTTTCCCAGGTGCACGTGTGATGTGATGCTTCAGCCCAGCTTTTTACTTTTAATTCTGGGATTTGTAGTTTTGTTTATGCCATTACCAAAAGGAAAAGATCTGGACTGGAACAGCACATAACGCATGACCTGGGGAACCTGGCAGCTATGATGACTGTATTGCAAAAAAGCATACGATTGATGTTCAACTCACACCTGACATAGATAAGTGTAGCAGATGCCTGCCTTCTGTCACCAATGACGCAAAGGTCCAATGCGGGGCCTTTTTTAACATCCTCACGCCCACACGCAATCTGGGAGTTATAGACTTGATTCTAACGAATTCAAGCAGTTGGACTAAATTACCGCATTAGATTGGTTTGCTCAAAAGAAAAACAACTGGTGCATTGTGTTTTGGTGAGTAATTTTAGTACCCTTATACACATTTAAGGCCTTCAGATGGCTACATGTTGTCAAGGGCACTACATTTCCGTTCTTGAGCTCGCATCCAGTGCATTCTGGGAGTTGTAGTCTTTGGTAGCTTCAATGGAATTACTTCAACAGATAAGAATAACTGGAAAAGGATTGGAAACAGAGGCCGTCTTTATTAAAGTTTTGCGCAAACGTCCATGAAACACACAAAATAGCATATATTTTTTCAGAAAATTGGGAAGACCAAGCAGCATTGTGCTGCTCAAGCGGCCACGCAGACTTCGGTAATTATGGACCATGTTGTTTCTGCTGCTTTGCTACATTTGCTTTTCCAGTGAGTGTCCTGACCTGAGCCTTCTCGCATTTCATTCTTTTTTTGGTGCAAATTAAATAGTATCGCGAAAAGCCCAAGAAGGGACTCCGGCTCACAAATTAATTATTTAGGTTAACCGGAAGATATTTCTGCGATATGCTCTTATTAAAATAAACTGGTTATGTTTGAGTCTCATTAAAAAAAATATAGATATAAACAACCCACTAAAAAGAGCTTTCCTACAATAGCAGGCCTCTTAGTTGCCGCAGGAGAATAAAGCAGGATGATTACGTATGCAAACGTTAGGCAGTCATTCGCCCCAAGGGCGCAGCACGTTTATAGATCACGGGAGATTCCATGTAAGACTTTTTGTAAGAAGGGTAGAGTTCTGTTTTTGCTTTGTTTGTAGCGGATGCATGTTTTCTTCAATGACGCTGTTTTTGTATTGTTTGCAAAGATACAATACTGTAAACAGTTATGATGTGATGGGAAGTGGTTAAGCGGAAAAGCATATTCACAGTACTTTCGCTGTGAAGTCATTTGGTATATTCCAAGTAAATTTTTTGCGAGGAAAGACTAGTATTACAAGCATTTGCAGTGCAATAGGTCTCGCATTTGGGAGTGTTTGAGCTATTGGCATTGTAAATGACAATGCCTTTTATTTATGTGTTTTGAAAAGCTGCAAGCGGTGCATAAACACGCACTTTGTACTTATAGTCGTTGCTTACGAGAAGCAAGGCTCCAGGCTCGACCTAAAAAGGAGTTGGGAGCAAGGCAAAGCGGGTTATTGTTTTACTTTTATTATTTGCTCGAACTGGCCTTGTGTGTTTATTATTAAAGGCTTTTAATATACCTGTTGTGTTATGTGAAGATGAATTTATAAATTTATTTGAAAGACTATCAGGGGAAAATACGAGGTAGGTTACACATGGAACAAAACATACAAAATTTCTGGAAGTTGTTTGCCTTTTTCTTTTAAACTAAAATGATTAACCCGTTCCGTGCTTCGGATGACTGTAGCCGTATGACGTCACTGTGGGCGTGTGTGTCGGACGGCTCCCGGCCATCCTAGCACCCACCCATGGGGGAAGCGCTGGCGCTCCCCCGTGGGCCGCCCATTTACGTGCCCCAACCAGGGATGGCAGCGGAAGCCCTTCCGCTGCCCCCCATCTCCCCCACGTCATTTAATGACATCAGCGCGCACCGCGGGCCTAGGTCATTTGAGGCAATCGGACGTGCTGGAAGCCATTTGCTTCCAGCGCATCTAGGAGAAACAAATAAGTTTCTCCCTCGGGAGGGTGGGGGGGGTTTAAACAAAGAGGCATCGGAGGAAAGGAAAGGGTTTTCCTTTCCTCCAATATCTCTTTGGAGCATTCCTGCTGCACGATCGTGCATGGGGCGCAATCGTGCACAAGGGTTTTTTTTAAAATTAGTTTTGTGTTTGGGGGAGCGGCCCCTTGGGCAAGGGTTACTCCCCTTAGGGGAGCAATTATTTTGGCCGTTTCTGCCCCCATGGCGGGCAGATCGGCTCACTAATTTTAATTTTGTGTGCCCCACTAGGCCACCAGGGATTTTTTATTTTTTTTAATATCAGTTTCGTGTTTGGGGGTGGGGCCCTTGGGCAAGGGTCTCTCCCCTTTGGGGAGCAATCATTTTGGGTGTGTGTGTCCCCCTGGGGGGCGGATCGGCTCAATAATTTGAATTTTGCGTGCCCCACTAGGCCACCAGGGATTTTAATTTTTTTAAATGTTGTTGTTGGAGAGTGGCCCCTTGGGCAAGGGTCGCTCCCCTTTTACGGGGGTGAATATTTTAGCTGTTTCTGCCCCCCTTGGGGGAAGATCAGCCTTACATTTTATGGTCCATCAGCCTCCAAGGGGAACAGAAGTCATTAGACACTAGGGATTTCATAAGAATCTATTTTTGCGATTGGGGGAGCGGCCCCGTGGGCAAGAATCACTCGCCTTTTAGGGGGTGATTATTTTGGCTGTTTCTGCCCCCCCCCTCAATCTCCCCTTG
Organism: Calotriton arnoldi; assembly: GCA_963921515.1. Classification (NCBI taxonomy): domain Eukaryota; kingdom Metazoa; phylum Chordata; class Amphibia; order Caudata; family Salamandridae; genus Calotriton; species Calotriton arnoldi. Next base: position 2,540,853 of record CAWUFW010001731.1, read on the forward strand.
GGAGCAGATCGGCCTTATGCTTTTAGGCCCACCTGCCCCCCAGCTTGGCTGGTGGATAGTGTGTGGACTGGTGCATTATTTGCATATGTGATTGTAATGTTTTATTTCTCCTTTTTATTGTAGTGCAAAGCTTTTGATTCTTGTTTGCAGTTTCAGCAGTGGTTGATCTGCAGTTTGCGTAGTTGCATGTGTTTGGTAAGAAAAACATTATTGTTGTGTTTACTCCAAATGAGTGTTATTGTCATGCATGAATTTATTTTTTGTAAGTAGTGTCATAATAGCAGCATATTTAGTTTATGTTTTGAGGTGTGAAATTCTTTTTAGATTTGTGCACAATGTGTATTGTGTTGTCTTATGTGTAATTTTCTTTTTTAGTGTGATATTGTTGGTCCTAGCTGTGTCTGTGCAGAGTAGGTGGTGGTGAGTCTAGCTGTTTCTGGCAAGTGAGTGGTATCGTTTTGGAGTACATAGGTCTTTGTGATAAAGCCACAGTTTATTACTTATTTTGCAAAGTGTTTGTTGTTGTTGACTTGTTTGTTAAGTTACCTTTATTAGTAAGGATTATGGCTAGCCAAAGGATTACTGCTCAGCAGGTGGTTGGTATGCTTTTTGAATTTTCCTCTGACCATGATTATGAGGCTGACAGAGGCAGAGGAGGAAGTGCAAGATTCTGGCAGTGAGTTTTCTGTCCATGAAATCATCTGATAATGAAGCTACTCTCAGTGCGGATGAAGTGCCTGTTTTAGAGGGGGACACTGATGTGTCAATGGTGCAGCAAGAGGCATCTGGTTTGCAGCCAGGGGCTGCAAGACTTCCCATTGGAAGTGCTGGACTCTGGGTTGATCCAAACATGGTGCCTGCCTTTACTGGTGATGCAGGGTGTAGAGTGAATTGTGAATTATTTTTGCCTATACAGTTTTTTCAGTTGTTTGTGGATGATGTATTTTTCCTGAGATTGTTGAGCAGACTAATTTGTATGTTGAACACTTATTTGAGGGACAACAGTGCCAGACTTAGGCCCCGCTCTAGAGCTTCTCGGTGGACTCTAAGGGTGGGCAGGGCTCTCACAGTGCTACTCCACGGAATTACTCGGAGTTCTCTAAAAACTCTGCAAATTCAACAGAGTTCTGCATGTGGCGGAGTAACATGTATAACACATCCGTGTGCGTTACATCACATGTAAGGGACATCGCCTCTCTTGTCCCCCTTTCATCTCCCCTGCACGTTCACAAATCAGACAGCCTTGCTACAACAGAATGCAGTCGGAAGCAGGAAGTGCGGCACTTACCGGCATCTGCGACTCCCCGTGTCCTGCTGCAAGGAGAGCAAAAGGTATGTTGTCCAGCCCAGCTCCGTGAAGGGTTGCTGCTCTGTGGTAGAGTCCTCTCTCTCCGGTCTGCACAAGGTATCTCCCAGCATGGCCAGTGCTGGCGGGAAACGACCTTAACAACGCGGTCAAAACACCGCAGTACATTCAGATCGCTGCTTTTACAACGCAAGTCGTTACCACGACTTGCACTGGAGGGCGCTCTAGACTAAGGAATAGTGTGATTTACTATTTCAACACCTTCCCTACTGTACGTAGGCTGGAGTTGGAATAGTAAATCATACTATTCCTAAGTCCAGCACCCTACAGCGCAAGTCGTGGTAACGACTTGCGTTGTAAAAACAGCGATGTAATGTACCGCGATCTAAATGATTGCGTTGTTACATCATACATCCGTGCTGGCGCCAGGGATTCCCATTCCTCCCAGCCTCTGCTGCGCTCTCTTCCCAGTCAGGTAGGAGAGCCCGGCCAGGCAGCTGTACTCCCAAAAGTAGGGAGAGCAGGCCGGTCATCGCCCGTACCCGAACTTGCAGGCAGCACTATAGCCTTTGAGGTCATGATGACCCATCATGTCATGTGATCTGCCTAACCAGGGGTGTTACACTCCAGGGCTCAGGCTCCGGTTTCAGCTCTGTGCAGTGACTGGTAGCCTCGGCCCGTGGCCACGTGATCTGCTGCGATCGCGGATTTCCAGTACGCATCACTGCTCATCAGTAAGTAGCAGCAGGGATGCGCCTCAGGGGGTCTTTAGCTGCACTTACACTGCTCTCAACTGCCACATAACGTGCCGGTCTTGTCCCAAACAATGGGTGAGCTGCTGGTAAACTCCGCTCTGCCCTCATTGCGGAGTTTTTTTGCTGAACTTCACACTCCAAGCGGAGTGCAGAGTTGCAACTACTCTGTAAACGCTGCAGACAGAGCGGAGTTTACCGTCCAGGATTAGTGGACTCCCATAAATCTGGATGAGATGAAGAAGTTTTGGGATTTAACTTTTTTGATAGGCTTGATAAGGAAGCCGTCCCTGTCTTCATATTGGTCTACCAGTCCCTTGATGGCAACAGCCATATTTCCTACAATTATGAGTCATGATCATTATTTACTTTTGCTTTGGATGCTGCATTTTGTTGATAATGCTTCGGCGTTGCCACAAGATCACCCTGACTGTGACTGTCTTTTTAAGATTCGGCCTGTCTTTGATCGCTTTGTAGATCAATTTTCAGAGATCTATACTCCAGGGAAAGAAATAGCTGTTGATGAGTCTTTGGTCCTGTATAAGGGCCGTTTGGTTTTTAGGCAGTACATTCCTAGTACGAGGGCACGTTATGGAATTAAGATGTATATGTTGTCTGAGAGTAGGACAGGATACGTCTATAATTTCCGGGTGCTCACTGGTAGAGTTGGCACTATTGACCTCCCTGGTTGTCCATCCACTTTTGGAGTTTCAGAGAAAATTGTGTGGGAACTTGTTAGAGTACTTTTTAGCAAAGGTCACCAAGGTTTGTACCAAGATAACTTCTACACTGCTGTGCAATTGTTTAAGGAATTGTTCAAAGTGGACACTCTTGCTTGTGGCACAATCCGCTTTAACCGTAAAGGTCTTTGCAAAAAGCTTGAGAGGGGACAGTGCAGTGCCTTGCGTAGTGATGAACTGCTAGCTGTGAAGTTTGTGGACAGGAGGGATGTCTACATGCTGACTACCATCCATGATGAAAGTACGTCTACTGTGACTGTTTGGGGTCAGGTTGCTGAAGTGTGCAAACCTATGTGCATTGTAGACTACAATAAGCACATGGGTGGTGTTGATAGAGTAGATCAGAGGTGGGAACCTCACACTGATGTTCCTAAGGCTTTCATTTGGTGTAAGAAGTTGGCCATCCATCTCTTCAACTTAGCAACTTTTAATGCTTTTGTTGTGTTCAAGGAGTGTTCTCCAGGGCCAAGGATGACTTTTGTTCAGTTTCAGAAATCTGTGAATGGCAGCCTTGTTGTAGTGGAACAGGCAAGTGTTCCTAGAGTTGGAGTGGTGGAGGATGTGGCTGATTGAAAGATTGCCATTTTCCAAATTTAATTTGTCCCACGCCCCAAAAAAACAATCCCTGTAAGAGATGTAGAGTCTGTTTGCGAAGAGATGTGCGGAAGGAGAGTCGTATGCACTGTGCTGATTGTCCTTCTAATCCTGGCCTGTGTGTTCCTACATGTTTCAAATTGCATCATGTCGTGTAGTTTCTATAGTACCCATGCAGGACCTGCGCGTTTGGATAACATAAACTGTGGGCTTGGTGGCAGACTGGCTCTGTTCACCCCCACCGCGTATGTTAGCCTGTTTTGCATTAGCTAGCTCACAGTGCCACTAGAATCTCCTCTTATCGGGGAGAGATTAGTTTCTGGCAACCTTAGATCATGACAACCCTGATCCCTCAGAATCGTGGAAACAATGTACTACTTTTTGCTCAGTCACTCGTGCTTACTTGTTCGGTTTGTCTCAGAGAGTTACACAAAATAAACAGTCTGGGCGTTTCAATAGGTATTTATTGAACAGTTGTTATTCTAGTGTAGAATATATGTACTGCAACAACCAGCAGACAGTAGCAGAGATATATTATCAGCAGTACGATAAAAGTGAAAGGATAGTACAGTTCTACCATATTGCAATAATAATGGTTACATACATGAATATATAAAATGCATTATAGAAGTGCGCATACTCCTACGATGCCTAACTAGATGTACCTAAGTGTACCTAGCATGTGTGTAGGTCTAAAAGCCTAAGAGCCAAAAATCCCTCTAGGATTTAGTCGAACCCCATTACCTGAATAGAGAGAGTGTGGGACCCCCGTCCTGGTCTCGAGTTGGACACCCCGCAAGGGCTGTGTTAGACCGCTGTCAGCTGGAGTGACTGCATGCAGGAGCCTCAGCGTCTATGGTCAGTGTGTCGGCATGGAAGTTTTGTTTCCCTCTATCTTACCATGGCAAGATGCGGTGTATTTATACCCCAAAGTGTCTGCCCCTCAGTATGGTGTGTATTGGTCTTTGTTAGACATGAGGAAGACGTCAGGGGTGAACTTTGTACATACACATTATGCAGGAGATGTAGCTCGTGAATGCTCATGCATAATTTATGAGTACATTGTAGTCCTGTGTTCAGGAAAAACCCTTCAGTGTTCAAACCACAGACTAGATAATGTTCAACCCTCAGTGTTCTTTGTGTACTGTAGGGAACTAATGTAGGTGAAAGATCATGCCTATATAAGGACATAGGAGATCATGACTATAATAGGGCATATACGATTATGACCATAATAGGGCATATACGATTATGTCTATATTAGGGCATATATGAACATGTCTATATTAGGGCCTCTATATGAAACATAACACCCACTCCTCTTTGGAATTGGATGACAATGACCATAATTAAAATCTGGACAACTTTAAAAAACATTGTTTAAAAGCAGCAAAAAACATGGTTTTAAAAATTGTTTAAAAAAAATATGTTAAAAAATGTAAAAAATTAGCTATTCATAGTCGCCACTTGAAAAAGTAAATTCTGTCCCACTTATAAAAGTTGTATCACTACAAACAGAATAAGGCCATGCTTTTTCAAGCAAAAGTGTCAATTTAGGAAATGTTCCAAATTTTGTTCGTTTATTTTGAAACGAGTGAAAAGGTCGAATTCTTTTCCAGGATGCGATGAGCCAATTCGAGATTAAGTGTCCTGGCTGGAAAATACAGCATTATCGGTGTTAGCCACTGCAGACGACGAGCCGAAAGCCTCACAGAGAACGTCAATCGCACATAGATGGAATTCAGCACTGCCAACAGTCGTAGCTGTGGCAGTTCGTGCGGCAGTTGTTACCTGGGTGCCTGTGGAGGAGTCACCTAACCCAGCAGGAGCAAACGGCACCTGTGGATTCTCAAGGAATGCGTTCATCAGAATTGGAAGACGCAGGGGACAATGCAGAGCATGGGCCTTTAGGGGGTCCAGCATAGCATCCATGTCCGGAGACGTATCTGATGGAAATGTTAGACAGAGATCCAACACGCATTCTTCTCCGCAAAACAGGCATCAAAGAACAGGTAAGATGCAGTCCACCCAGCCTGGTCTAAACTATAGAAATCAAGAGGCGTTCAATTCTCTTAGGCAAGGTATGCCCAGAAGCTGTACCATGCGTTCACGGTATTTCCACTCCATGAGCGTGTTCGCCATTTCCTCGGAAATTGGGCCGTCCATTGCGTAGCAGTAATATTACAATCAGGACTCCTGCAATTAGGAACAGGATAAGCGGGAGACCTCCAAAGACGCTGCCTAACGGAGTGTATAAAATTTGGGATAACTCCGAGGACTGTCTGAAAGGTGTTTAATAGTCCTGACCCTATGGTCTTAAATAGGTGTACAATGCCGCTCGTATCGGACATATTGAAGATACGACCCACCATTTCTGAGAAATGAAAGGGGCAGTTTGTACGTATAAGCGCTTGTATCTCAGTCGCAGGGGCGTAACACAGGCCCCGCAGCCCCCGCGGTGCGGGGGGGCCTCCAAGTACTCTCTCTCTGGAGGGGGCCCCCATCCACTTCCGAAGCCTTCTCGCAAAGGCTGCAGGAAACTACACGGGAGCTGCTGCCTGGCTGAAGCCTACTGTACGGGATGGGATATCCCAGCAGAGTGAAATATATTTATCAAACTTTCAAAACCAATTGTTGGCAGAGGACGCCCCAGGGAAAACGGGCCTCCATGTCTCTTTATGTCAGTGGAAGGAAACACCTGCAGAGCCCAGGGTGAGAGTCAGAGGCATTTATTTTGAGTATTTTTTTACCATACTCTTTCCATTTATGACTTTAATTTTTATTGCCAGACTTCTTCGTGAAAGGCCATCTCTCCTGTTTCATCTGGAAACAATGTAGCATGATAGCCCGTTTCCAAGGGCGATAATGGTTGGTAAAAGCCCAGACTCGGGGTCTGTAACGAGGGTGAGGGCTTTTAACATCCTATATATCCTGGGACGGAAGAGCTATAATGCTGCTAGAACATACCAGCCTCAAGGGTAGAATGTTCCAAATTCAAAAGGGAGAAACGAAAACCAAGCGTTTGAATGTTTGACCAGAAGGCCTATATCAGCCATTATCGTCCCGCAACCATTCCACTGTCCTCAATGCGGCTCCCAATGTTCCAATAATAATTATGCATATATCTAGCACTAAACCACAGCACTAACAAAGCAATAGGTGTAGCAGTCAGTGTGTCCAAATCTATGCTACTCTCGTCTCTACTTTGGAAGTATGAACGGCTGAGTCAGTCTTGTTTAGTTTTCCGCAGGTGGCACACTATTAAAGTAAACTAATTTACATAAATTTTTCTTCTATTATGTCATGTCATGCATGCGAATACTACAGTTTACCTGCCAGGTGGATGGAAAGCAGCCAGAAGCCCAGGGGAAAGAGGCAGAGGCGCTGCCTTCAGCCGCCTCTCTTCATGTTGGCACGGCGCCCCTCAGCTCCCAGGACCCATGCCTCGATGGCAGCCATCTGCTGTGGGGCACTGATGACAGGCAGTGAAGCCCTTCCATAGACACAGCCCAATGTGTTGTGAAGTAGTGCCGTTGGCTAGCAGAGATGCTGGTAGGGCTGGGGCCGTTTCAGTCGCAAGTCGGACTCCACACAGCAGTCTTACAGAGGCACGTAGCAGCTATGAAATCACTTCTTTTTGCTAGAGGCAGTCCACCATTACCCTTTCACACTTCTGACTGATATTCCACTTTGTATTGTAATTGTAATTGCATTTATATAGCGATTACTACCCCTGACGAGGCGCCCCAAGAGTAGTAATTAAAGTATACTGGTGGATCCGGGCGGTGGGGACCAGCTATTCAGGATAACGAACCGGATTTTACATCATCAGACTTTGCCCCGGGGCTTAAAATGGAAATATAGAAGTGTAGGTACTCACTCTCCGAGAGTACCTGTTTCCTACATAGATAAGTGCTGATGCTCTCATATTAAAAGTGTTGGATCTCTGCTGAGAAGTAGGCCTGGGCGGAAAACTACGCTACGCTCGCGTAGTTTGCGCAACTACGTGCTACGTGAATTGCACGTAGCACAGTGCAAGGGCATTTTTTGCTTGCTCGCGGTCCTCAACATCAAGTTGCCGATCTCGAGCGTGGAAAATAAAAAAATAAACCTCCCGGCGAGATTCTCAACGCGGGGAGGTCAGGTTTCTCATTGCGAGTGGTCGCGTATGCTCTCGACCGCTCGCGATGAGAAACTACCAGTCCGCGTTGAGAAAACTGCCACTCGAGTACAAATCTACTCGAGCGGCAGAAAACGACCGCTTGCACTCGTGCAAGATGCCGTTTGCAATGATTGCACAGTGCGGACAAGCATCCGGCACTGTGCAATCATTGCGAACAGCATTTCCTACCGCACTACGCAGTCCGTGTAGTGCTACGCGTAGCTCGCGTAGTGCGAAGTGCACTGCGCGTAGCTACGCGTAGCGCTACTACGCGAACTACGCCCAGGGTTACTGAGAAGTGCAGGTGGGTGCTTGCACTTTACAATGAAGGAAGTGCAGGTACTCAGGGGCTTATTTTTGAGCCCCTTGCTACACTTTTGCACCGCCGTTACATCACGTTTCGTGACGCAGTGGCAGTGTATATAAGGCGCCACGTTGCGCCATATTTACAAAGTGACACATCAGGCGGATGCGTCACTTTGTAAACCCCTGCGCCACATTATACCTGCCTACAAGGGATTTGTTTATATAATTAATTTGGACTGATTCTTGCTTTTTACTTAACGCAAGCTCTTATATATTGCTTGCAAATTAATTTCTTTATGAATAGTTTAAATTGTTCATGGACAAACAACTCATATACAATTTTAGTTTTCTAATGAAATATGAAAACATCAGATTATATCAGAATTTGTCAGAAAATGTCAGAAACATCCTGGCTCGAGCTTTCAGCAGCTTGCCCACCTCCAGAAAGAGGGAATCAGACTTTACAGCAGGTAAGGAGCTTTGAGGCAAAGCTGTGCCATCAAGGAGGGGCTGGGTGATGTCTGCTAGGTGGCAATGAGACAAGAGGGTTAACTCATTGTTAAACATTTTCAAAAATGTTAAGGAAAATAGCTTTTGCAAGTCATATGTGATTTAGGGTTTGTACCATGAGAAGCCCACTTTAATATTAAATGTACCCTTTTGTACGTATAAGGACAAAAGGAATACGCAAAATATACCAGAAATGCATTAGTATTGTTATGCACATCTGCACACCAATTAAATCTCAATCAAATTAAATGTGTGCCCCTGGTAGGGTCCCTTAGCACTGCCCTTAGCCCTGTCCCCAGACCCCACCCACTAGTCCACATCTCAATTTGGTGAGTACCTGCACTTAGTTTTTTCCATTTAAAGCACTTGACTTGAGGCGCCCCTGGCATTTATCAGCGCCGGTAGCAGGCTCCCAAGAAAAATGTTGGGTCCCTACTGGACTAGCCCAGTGGCAGAAACACAGGCCCCCACAGCCCACCGTGGTGTGGGGGGGGCAAGCTTCAGGGTCCCCCCTCAGCACAGTACCCTGGCCGGAGAGCTCCTGATCCTGTCCAGAGGGGGCCCCTCCATGTACCTTGCAGGGAGGCCCCCTCAAGTTTCGTTACGCCACTGCTCAGTCGAGGTCCTTGCAACTTGAAGTTCAAAGGTTTCTCGAGCGGAGGTTAAGGCCACGGGTTGCTGTAAAAGCATGGCTTTCAGTCTTCTCAAAGTATCAAATCGTATAAAGGAAACATTCAACGAATGCCACAGCGACGCCTTCCTGACTGTGTTCAGTGGCAGAAACAATACTTGCATACAGCAAGTAACCCTGGAGTTAACGGTGACCAGATAGGCGACGCCCGGAATCATCCCGCAGCAACCTTGATCATTTAGCATCAAGTAACTCCCATTCGAGAGCAGCTGGAAAACCGGCGTGATCATGGCCGCTGGGGTCCCTGACATGTGAATATATCGAAATCAATCTTGTCCCATACTATACCGTCCGGTATAGGAACTGCTGTGATATTCACTGAAGACAAGTCTCTTGGTTCACGATGTGAAGATTGGTGTGGCTTTAAAACTAAATTAACCTTTTGGGCTGTTGAGCTCTGTAGAAGATATCGTCCATTAATAAGCATACTAAAAGTTATAATTAAACCTAGCCAGAAAATGAAAAATAGAATCCCAGTGATATACCATAGTTCTATCCAAGGTGACACCAGGTAAGTCTTTTTAAAAAAGTTCAGAAAGTCAATGAGTTTTTGTTTGTGTGATTCTTTGGCTGGCGTCGTTTCCGGCTCGCTTGGATCCAGTGAAAACGTATCAAAGTTCATGAAGTAGCCAGAAGCAGTTCGATCAATTGTTGGAATCGCATCGGGATTTGTTGAAATCAGATTTTGCTCTTGAGGAGGCATTTTGATGTAGACGTCTGTAGTCGGTCTGATTGCAACTTGATGGTTAAGTTGATTTTCATTTTGAAGTCGAACTTCTTGTTGAAGTGGAACGAGTTCCATAACATTGTTGCTTAGTCCTTCATTCAGTACATGTGGCCCTTCAAACGTGATGAGTCTTTCTGTTTGAACTTCTTGGATTGTAGCGGGAGGAGGGCGTCTGCTACTGTGGAGTCCACGTGGCCTACTGTTTAGTATCGGCCACATAGTGTGGTTTGATTAAGTCGATTGAGACAAATCTTTTCTCCTTTTTTCCGGCAAGAGGCAGCATAAGTACAGTTCTTGTGCCTTGGATTGCTAGGACCGGTACAGCTGTTCTGTAAGATGGCCCAAATTCTTTCTTGTCTGCAATCTTCTCTCTGACCAGATCCCCGACTTTTGGGATCCAGACAGGTCTTGCCGTTACTGCCTTGACTTCCTCAGTGGCGGTCTGTTTTAAGTGGACGTTGCTTTGTTGTGTCCTGGATTCATTTTGATCCTGTAAAACAGCCAAACGATCATGGATATCAAATTGTTTTTCATCCGCCACTGCGCCTTCACAATCAAGATCAGGTACCCACATTCTTGTCCCAAATAGGACCTCGTAAAGAGTGACACCCCCTAGAGAGCTTCTTGGCTGGTTGTTAATTGTTCTTTGGACCCCATAAAGGTGACTGACCCAACTACCGCCCTTGCCTAATACCCTAGCTGTTAAAGATTGCTTTAAGTCACAGTTTTTCCTCTCCACAACCGAATTTCCCTCAGGATGGTACGGAGAGAAGTACCGCAATGCTATGCCCATTCCTTCCATGGCCTCTTTGTAAGCCCGAGAGCTAAACGCCGGGCCACAGTCAGAATGTATCGTGCCAACTGCGTATGTGCCGATAAAGACTCGCAAATCTTTTATAACAGTTCGAGCGTCAGCCGAGCACTGAGGCCAGACCCATAGGAATCTAGAGCAGGAATCCACTGCACCCATGATATATTTCTTGGCCCCATCTGACTGTAAGGGGCCGCAGTGGTCCAAATATACACAAGCGAGAGGTTTGTCTGATTTCAACGATGGTGTCTGCGCTGGGCGTGCTACGGTGGAACCTTTCATCTGCTGGCAGATGTTGCATTTCAAGAAGTAGTCTTTAGTTTGTTTTGTTAACCCCGGCCACCAATAGCGCTGTTTCAATAAAGAAATAGTCGCTGTAACGCCTGTATGCGCAGAGCCCAAACCCCCATGTGCTGCTAGAATTAAACCTTGCCTACGATCCATATTTGGTATTACTCTATCCCCCACTCCAGGAATCTGAGCATATGGAATGTTGTGTGCCTCTAACTTGTAGGAGTATTTGAGTGGAAATTATTTAGGTACTGCTGTGCTGCCTTTGCGTGAAGCAATGACAACTACCATAATCTCACCGTCTATCCTCGTTTTTGAACGAGTGATTGCAGCTACGGACGCTGTGCGTACAGCGCCCTTTTCGTCTTCATCAGCCAATGAATTCCCTTCAACGTGAACGCCATCACGCTGATGACTCAGTGTATGAAACACGTGAGCCCTTGGTAGGTCGTTTTTCAACTCCACTACCTGTTCCCATAGCAATTTATGCTTAATTGTGCCACCCTTTGCATCTTTGTTCCCAATTATACAAGTATTCATTGTATGACTGTACACAGTAAAAGGAATCACACACAATTAGTGTGGGGAAGTCGTGATCCGTATTTACAAGTGCCAGTATCAGTGCTTTTAATTCTGCTAACTGAGCGGTGCAGTCTCCTAGAGATTGCGTTTTAGTGCAACTTGGATGGAACTTTCCATCGCGCATGCAATCTTTAACGATTGCACACGCTGCGCTGTAAGCTTGCTTACTCCCTATGGCCGGTTGAGCAGATCCGTCAGTGTAAATGATGTATTCATACTGATCTAGAGGCAAAATCTCATTTGGTAGAGGATATTCTTGTTCGTATTGCAGAAATGCTTGTGTTTTTAAACTTGGATCAAATCTGTATCCAACATCTGTTGCAGTAAGAGAATTAGCCCATTGTATCCATCTGGGATGTAAGGCTTTCGCATTTGGAATGCTAGCCTTTGTAACAGCCTCTAAGGCTGGTACTGGGGTCACGACTATTATGCGCTTTCCCTGAGCCAGAGCTCTTTCTCTTGCTATAGCGGTCTGCACTGCTGTCAGGATTTTTTCTGTTGAAGTGAAACGCATCTCTGCGTTTGTGTACAGGTGTGATTTGTATGCGATTGGTACTGTTTCACCTTTATTGTAAGTGTACCCGCATTGACCCGCTATTACTCGGATCACTAAGTTGCGTACATTTACGCATGTCTGTAAGTGTTTTGAAGCTATCATGTCTTCTTGTAGTGAAAGTAGGATGTTTGTATGTTCCTGTGTCCATTGTCTGACTGAAAAATCAGGTTTTATTAAGTCGTAGAAAGGTTTTACTCTTTCTGCGTAATCCAAAATGTATGTTCGACCAAAATTTAGGAATCCCAGAATTGATTGTAAATTCTTTAACGATTTTGGAGGTTGGAGCAGCGCACACTTTTCTAAAAAGTTAGCTGCTAGGCTTTTTCCTTCACTTGACAGCTCATACCCTAAGAACAGGACATTGAGATGGGCAATTTTTGATTTTTTAAAATTAAATTTATAGCCCTCAGAGGCGAATCCCATAATAATGGTGCTCACCCTGGTCAAGTGCCTCGGTAAGTCATCGTCCATCAGATAAATATCATCCCCATAGGACAATGCTTCTTCATCCAAATTTTGGAGTAACTCTGTTACCCTTGCTGAAAACAACCCCGGGCTATTCTTATACCCTTGGGGGAGTCGACAAAATTGCCATTTGAACCCTAGCGCTGAGAATGCGGTCAAATACCTGCTTTCAGGCGCTATATTTTGCAGAAAAATCCATTTGAGATATCAAGTGTAGTTTTGTATTTTTTCCGCACAATGTTATTCATTAATGCGGCACTGTGTGCATTTTGGACAGCGAATGTCTTTGTGCAAGTGTTTAAATGTCTGTAATCTAAAACTAGACGATATGTGTTGTCTGGTTTTGATACGGGAACAAAGGATTGTTCATTGGTGAGGTGCAATTTTCTATCACCCCTTGGTATTCAAGTTGATCTAAGATCTCCTGACCTGTTTTTTAGCTTCTTGCTTTATAGGATATTGCCTTTGAGCATTTGGTGAAACTTTTAACGGGATCACGTGGTGGGTTGATTCCTCATCCCAACCAGCATGATTTTTGTACAATGTCGGAGCTAGGGCGACCGCCCACTCCTGCGCATATGCATGTTTTAAATGTATGGGAACGAGGTCGGAAAAGGCTGGAAAAATTATCTCTTCTCCCCTGGGGCACTCCATGACAAATGCTGGCGGCCAGTCTTGTTCTGCTAATAGAATGTCATAACCTGATGACAGATTTTTCCAAAAGAGACCTTTTATTTTTCTGGGTCTGTCCCCCTCCATCCGGAGTGTTATCTCATGTAACTTATGTGGGACGCTTACCCGAGTATCAGGTGTTTCCACCGTGATATACTCACTTAACTCCGCTGTCACCAGAAATTCTTTCAGGTTCTGGCGAGCTATTGTTACTTCTGCCGCGCTGTCTAGCATCGTCAGAGCCCATTCCCCGTTCAGAAGCTGTGTCCTCAGAAGTCTGGGCATGTCTGATCTTGAGACCTGCTACCTTCTTCTTTTTTTAACTGAGGTTTTGTTTTTTGTTTATCTTCTTTTTTAGGTGAGTAGTCTGCAGCGCGTTGCGTGTCTCTGGACTTTGTACGCTCCTCTTGTCTTTGCTCTGACCGTCCTTCCCTCTTGGAGTTTTTTGATGAACCCTGAAAGGAACGAGAGGAACGTGTATCAGTATCCTGATACCTGTCAGGTTTCCTAATATTATCCCTATTCCTGAGGTTATACCTCCTTTCAGAGGGCTCCTGTTGAGGAGACCTGCCTCGGGATTGAGATCTGCTGACTTTAGACTTTTGTTGCTTTTTATTCTCCCACTTCTTTTTAGAAGAACTAGGTGTCTGCTTTGTAGTGTCCTTTTCAGAACTGCCCACTGGTTGTGGTTTTAATGCTTTCCCAACTAAACTGTCTCTGCCTAATTCTGCATATGCAGTTTCAATTATTTTGGGTAGTTCGTGTTGTTGATCTACTGGACTGAACTCCCTTAGGTGTTGGCGGATCGCACTGAAGCTGCTTCCCCCTTAATATTAGCTAGTATTATGGCTGATACCTGTTCATAGTTACCTAGTAACTTCATCCCTAAGTTAAGGGCAGGCTCTGCTCCGTACTCATTTTGTATCTGTCTCAATACGTCAGGTACTACTGCTAATGACGGGATACCATGCGTTCTGGTATATATGGCAGCAAAGACTGTACCCCAAGAGGTGCAGTCCTCTATTTGTGGTGTGATCCCCATGGGCAAGCAGATTGTTAGTATTCTGTGTGTATCACTGGTGGTAGTATTCGGGAATACTGCCTCAAGCTGAGTTATTTTCTGAGCTATCCAGAATGGTATTTGTTCGCGTTTTGCGGGCATTTTGCCCATTACCCCGTGTAATGTTTGAGGAGTAATTTTATTTCCTGTACCCTGAGCTGGAGTACTATTTGCTGCACCTGGTGCAGGTTGGATTGTTAAAGACCTCATGACAAATTGTGTCAGGTTTCTGTAGATTTTAATTAAATCTGTGTGTTGTACGAGTAAGTCTCCTGGTGGCATTGTGGCAATATCAGGGTGTGGTGTGTAGGCCGCTAATATTGGCCATGTGGCTCCTTCTCCTCCGAGTGGGCCTAACCTTACTCTTCTTCGTACTTGGGGTAGGGCGCCATTAAACCAGTAATAATGTTCCTGGTAAGTGAGTGGAATCTCTATGTCCTCAAACGGACAGTATTCCGGTGGTGCATCTCCTTCTATATAGTAGTGAAATGTCTTTGTTGTTGCATTTGCTGCTGGAAATGTAATCCATGAATAGAATACCTCTGTTTTGTTTGATTCGTGTGCCTCAATCACGAAAACTACCATGCCACCGCTAGCTTGTAAACCATTTTCTAATAGTCTTAGGGTGACTGTCATCCTGAATTTTGGTGCAATCTGTATTGCATCCGTAGGATCTTCCCCTTCTTCTGAAAAATTCAGTTCAACTCTCTCTGCCCTTACCTCGGCATCAGTCATGTTTAGAGGAAGAAGTGTTCCAAGGGAACTAAGATAAGGTGTTATGCACAATTTTAGGAACACTATGTCCTTTCAAGCTTGAATAACCAACAGCCAATAAATAGTATTTTTGTACTACTCGGCTGCGGCAGATTTTGTGCCCACCCACTCCAACGTCTCTGGGGTTTTGTGAGTAGGTTCTCTGAGAATAGCACGACTGAACTACTCAGATTCTACTGTTAAATAAGTACCCAACCAACGTTGGTGGCGCCATGTCGTGTAGTTCCTATAGTACCCAAGCAGGACCTGCGCGTTTGGATAACATAAACTGTGGGCTTGGTGGCAGACTGGCTCTGTGCACCCCCACCGCGTATGTTAGCCTGTTTTGCATTAGCTGGCTCACAGTGCCACTAGAATCTCCTCTTATCGGGGAGAGATTAGTTTCTGGCAACCTTAGATCATGACAACCCTGATCCCTCAGAATCGTGGAAACAATGTACTACTTTTCGCTCAGTCACTCGTGCTTACTTGTTCGGTTTGTCTCAGAGAGTTTCACAGAATAAACAGTCTGGGCGTTTCAATAAGTATTTATTGAACAGTTGTTATTCTAGTGTAGAATATATGGGCTGCAACAACCAGCAGACAGTAGTAGAGATATATTATCAGCAGTACGATAAAAGTGAAAGAATAGTACAGTTCTACCATATTGCAATAATAATGGTTACATACATGAATATATAAAATGCATTATAAAAGTGCGCATACTCCTACGATGCCTAACTAGATGTACCTAAGTGTGCCTAGCATGTGTGTATGTCTAAAAGCCTAAGAGCCAAGAATCCCTCTAGGATTTAGTCAAACCCCATTACCTGAATAGAGAGAGTGTGGGACCCCGTCCTGGTCTCGAGTTGGACACCCCGTAAGGGCTGTGTTAGACCGCTGTCAGCTGGAGCGACTGCATGCAGGAGCCTCAGCGTCTCTGGTCAGTGTGTCGGCATGGAAGTCTCGGTTCCCTCTATATCACCGTGGCAAGTTGCAGTGTATTTATACCCTAAAGTGTCTGCCCCTCAGTATGGTGTGTATTGGTCTTTGTTAGACATGAGGAAGACGTCAGGGGTGAACTTTGTACATACACATTATGCAGGAGATGTAGCTGGTGAATGCTCATGCATAATTTATGAGTACATTGTAGTCCTGTGTTCAGGAAAAACCCTTCAGTGTTCAAACCACAGACTAGATAACGTTCAATCCTCAGTGTTCGTTGTGTACTGTAGGGAACTAATGTAGATGAAAGATCATGCCTATATAAGGACATAGGAGATCATGACTATAATAGGGCATATACGATTATGACCATAATAGGGCATATACGATTATGTCTATATTAGGGCATATATGAACATGTCTATATTAGGGCCTCTATATGAAACATAACAAACACACTGAAAAATGTTTTTGGGAGCAACCGTGAGTCTAATAGTGATCTGCCTGCTCCGTATGGTTTTATATTTGTTGTTCAGTTTCACAGTTGGCATATTTCTTGTTAAAAAAAAATGTGATGACGGTGTGCGTGGACTGGTGTTTGGCATGGCGGCGTGCATGGACTGGCACTTGGCTGACGGTGTGCGTGGACTGGCACTTGGCTGGCAGTGTGTGAGGACTGGCGCTTGGCTGGTGGTGTGCGTTGACTGGCGCTTGGCTGGCGGTGTGCATGGACGGGCGCTTGGCTGGCGGTATGCGTGGACTGGCGTTTGGCTAGCGGTGTGCGTGGACTCACGCTTGACTGGCGGTGTGCGTAGACTAGTACTTGTCTGGCGCTTGACTGGGGGTGTGCGCGGCGCTTAGCTGGTGCTGTGGGTGGAGTGGCATTTGGCTAGCGGTGTGCGTGGACTGGCATTTGGCTATAGGTATGTATGTGGACTGGCGCTTGACTGGCGGTGTGCGTGGGCTGGCGCTTGGCTGTCGGTGTGCGTGGGCTGGCATTTGGCTGGCAGTGTGTGAGTAGTGACTTGATGCTGGTCATTACACACACTGCTAGCCAGACACCACTGCACACATTACCATCCCTAGATGGCTGCCGAGCCCAGGATGGAAAAACCCAGGTGACCCCCCTTGTAAAACCAGGTTGTTTTGTGATAGGTAATTTTGATGTCTCTACAATACGTTTTGGCCCTTGTCTGCTGCGGGCACTTGGCCCACCCACACAAGTGAGGTACCATTTTTATCGGGAGACTTTGGGGAATGCGGGGTCAGTGGAATTTTGTGGATCCACGGAGATTCCTGAACTTTCCATCACAGAAATGTGAGGAAAATGTGTTTTGTTTTTACAAAGTTTGAGGTTTGCAAGGGATTCTGGGTAACAGACCCTGGTGAGAGCCACACAAGTCACCCCATCCTGGATTCCCCTGGGTGTCTAGTTTTCAAAAATGTATAGTTTTACCAGGTTTCCCTAGATGAGGCAGAGCTAGGGATCAAAATCTACAGCTAGGCACTTTGCAAAAAAAAGGGTCAGTTTTCACTAAAATGTGGTGTGTCCACTTTGCGTTTTGGGCCGTTTCCTGTCGCGGGCACTAGGCCTACCCACACAAGTGAGGTACCATTTTTATTGGAAGACGTTGGGAAATGCGGGGTGGGTGGAATTTTGTGGATCCACGTAGATTCCAGAACTTTTCATCACAGAAATGTGAGGAAAATGTGTTTTTTTTGACAAAGTTTGAGGTTTGCAAGGGATTTTGGGTAACAGAACCTGGTGAGAGTCAGTCAAGTCACCCCATCCTGGATTCCCCTGCGTGTATAGTTTTCAAAAATGTGTAGGTTTGCTAGGTTTCCCTAGGTGCCGGCTGAGCTAGGGTTCAAAATCCACAGCTAGGCACTTTGCAAAAAAAGGGTCAGTTTTCACCATAAAAATATGGTGAGCCCACGTTGCGTTTTTGGCCGTTTCCTGCTGTGGGCACTTCACCCACCCACACAAGTGAGGTACCATTTTTATGGGAATCTTCGGGAAATGCGGAGTGGGTGGAAGTTTTTGGATCCACGCAGATTCCAAAACTTTCCATCACAGAAATGTGAGGAAAATGTGGTTTTTTGACAAAGTTTGAGATTTGCAAGGGATTCTGGATAGCAGAACCTGGTGAGAGCCACACAAGTCACCCCATCCTGGATTTCCCTGAATGTCTAGTTTTAAAAAATGTATAGGTTTGCTAGGTTTCCCTAAGTCCCGTCTGTGCGAGGGTTCAAAATCCACAGCTAGGCACTTTGCAAAAAAAGGGTCAGTTTTCACTGTAAAAATGTGGTGAGTCCACGCTGCTTTTTGGGCTGTTTCCTGTCGAGGGCACTTGGCCTACACACACAAGTGAGGTGCCATTTTTATCGGAAGACTTTGGGAAATGCTGGGTGTCTGGAAGTCTGTGGATACACACAGATTCCAGAACTTTCCATCACAGAAATGTGAGGAAAATGTGGTTGTTTTTACAACGTTTGAGGTTTGCAAGGGATTTTGGGTAACAGAAACTGGTGAGAGCCACACAAGTCACCCCATCCTGGATTCCTCTGTGTGTCTAGTTTTCAAAATTTTATAGGTTTGCTAGGTTTCCCTAGGTGCCTGCTGAGCTAGGGTTCACAATCCACAGCTAGGCACTTTGCAAAAAAAAGGTCAGTTTTCACTGTAAAAATGTGGTTTGTCCATGTTGCGTTTTGGGCCTTTTTGCTGTCAAAGGCAATAGGCCTACCCACGCAAGTGAGGTACCATTTTTATCAGGAGACTTTGGGAAATGTGGGGTGGGTGGAATTCTGTGGACCCACGCAGATTCTAGATGTTTCCATCACAGAAATGTGAGGAAAATGTGTTTTATTTTTAGAAAGTTTGAGGTTTGCAAGGGATGCTAGGTAACAGAACCTAGTGAGAGCCACACAAGTCACCCCATCCTGGATTCCCCTGGGTGTATAGTTTTTAAAATGTGTAGGTTTGCTAGGTTTTCCTAGGTGCCGACTGAGCTAGGGTTCGAAATCCATAGCTAGGCACTTTGCAAAAAAAAGGGTCAGTTTTCACTGTAAAAATGTGGTGAGTCCACGCTGCGTTTTGGGACGTTTCCTGCCGTAGGCACTTGGCCCACCCACACAAGTGAGGTACCATTTTTATTGGGAATCTTCGGGGAATGCAGAGTGGGTGGAAGTTTTTGGATCCACGCAGATTCCAGAACTTTCCATCACAAAAATGTGAGAAAAATGTGGTTTTTTGACAAAGTTTGAGATTTGCAAGGGATTCTGGATAGCAGAACCTGGTGAGAGCCACACAAGTCACCCCATCCTGGATTTCCCTGGGTGTCTAGTTTTAAAAAAATGTATAGGTTTGCTAGGTTTCCCTAAGTGCCGTCTGTGCGAGGGTTCAAAATCCACAGCTAGACACTTTGCAAAAAAAGGGTCAGTTTTCACTGTAAAAATGTGGTGAGTCCACGCTGCTTTTTGGGCTGTTTCCTGTCAAGGGCACTTGGCCTACACACACAAGTGAGGTACCATTTTTATTGGAAGACTTTGAGAAATGCTGGGTGTGTGGAAGTCTGTGGATACACAAAGATTCCAGAACTTTCCATCACAGAAATGTGAGGAAAATGTAGTTGTTTTTCCAACGTTTGAGGTTTGCAAGTGATTTTGGGTAACAGAAACTGGTGAGAGCCACACAAGTCACCCCATCCTGGATTTCCCTGTGTGTCTAGTTTTCAGAAATGTATAGGTTCGCTAGGTTTCCCAAGGTGCCGGCTGAGCTAGGGTTCAAAATCCACAGCTAGACACTTTTCAAAGAAAAGGTCAGTTTTCACAGTAAAAATGCCCATGTGCCCATGTTGCGTTTTGGGCCGTTTCCTGTTGTGGGCACTAGGCGTACCCATGCAAGTGAGGTATCATTTTTATCATGAGACTTTGGGAAATGTGGGGTGGGTGGAATTTTGTGGATCCACGCAGATTCTAGAACTTTCCGTCTCAGAAATATGAGTAAAATGTGTTTTGTTTTTAGAAAGTTTGAGATTTGCAAGTGATTCTGGGTAATAGAACCTGGTGAGAGCCACACAAGTTACCCCATCCTGGATCGCCCTGGGTGTATAGTTTTCAAACATATGTAGGTTTGCTAGGTTTCTCTAGGCCCAGGATGAGCTAGGGTTCGAAATCCACAGCCAGGCACTTTGATAAAAAAGGGTCACTTTTCACTGTAAAAATGTGGTGAGTCCACGCTGCGTTTTGGGCCGTTTCCTGCCATGGGCACTTGGCCCACCCACACAAGTGAGGTACCATTTTTATCAGGAGACTTTGGGAAATGTGGGGTGGGTGGAAGTTTGTGGATCCACGCAGATTCTATAACTTTCCATCACAGAAAGTTGTTTTTTGACAAAGTTTGAGGTTTGCAAGGGATTTTGGGTAACAGAAACTGGTGAGAGCCACACAAGCCACCCCATCCTAGATTCCTCTGTGTGTCTAGTTTTCAAAAATGTATAGGTTTGCTAGGTTTCTCTAGGTGCCGGCTGAGCTAGGGTTCAAAATCCACAGCTAGGCACTTTGAAAAGAAAAGGTCAGTTTTCACTGTAAAAATGTGGTGTGTCCATGTTGCGTTTTGGGCCGTTTCCTGTAGCGGGCACTAGGCCTACCCATGCAAGTGAGGTACCATTTTTATCAGGAGACTTTGGGAAATGTAGGGTGGGTGGAATTTTGTGGATCCACAGATTCCAGAACTTTCCATCACAGAAATGTGAGGAAAATGTGTTTTGTTTTTAGAAAGTTTGAGGTTTGGAAGGGATTCTGGGTGAGCCACACAAGTCACCCCATCCTGGATTCCCCTGGGTGTATAGTTTTCAAAAATGTATGTGTTAGCTAGGTTTCCCTAGGTGCCGGCTGAGCTAGGGCTTGAAATCCACAGCTTGGCCCTTGGCAAAAAAAGGGTCAGTTTTCACTGTAAAAATGTGGTGAGTCCATGCTGCGTTTTGGGCCGTTTCCTGCCGTGGGCACTTGGTCCACCCACACAAGAGAGGTACCATCTTTATTGGGAAGCTTCAGGGAATGCGGAGTGGGTGGAAGTTTGTGGATCGACGCATATTCCAGAACGTTCCATCAAAGAAACGTGAGGAAAATGTGTTTCTTTGTCAATGTATGCACCAGTCGTGTCACAGCAAATCTTTTGTCAGGGAACAGCTGGACGCTTGAAAAGCAGCCTTCATTAGCTTTTTGTAGTCCTGATGGCTTAACAGGGAACCCACCAACTACCCCTTGGAGTCACTTTAAAGTCCTTTGGCTGTAGTGGGTGTTGATTCTGCCCTGGGGATCTCTCTCCAAGTGCTCAACATCAGGTTCAGTCCTCTTTGTGAAATCCTGGGTGCAGCAGGTGCAGTCCTTCTTGGTGCAGCCTCTCTTTGTGCAGTCCAGAGGTTCAGCAGGAGCAGTCCTTCTTCTGTCTTACATGATTCCAGCAGTGGCCTGTCTTCATAGTGCAGGGTTACCAATTTTATCCCTGGCACAACTTGTTGGTGGGGAGGACTCCCTAGCCAATGGGGCAGCCGCTCCCCTGGGCAACCCAATCCACACTGTGTCTACTTCCTGGGAAGTTTTGAAATAAACTAAACCAGAGTGCACTATTCTTCCCAAATTAAATGTGGCCAGACACTTCTCTCCCTGAGCAGAGTTTCTTAGCCAAACCCAGATGTGAGGCTATCTGGGGGCTACACACTCTTGTCAGGACCACTCTTAATCTAATCAAAGTGCAGGCAGACTGGCTAACCAACAAACGGGAATGGGCAGGCCGTGCTCCGTTACATTTGTTCCTGCAGGCGAATACTGCCTTTTGAAGTGTAAATAGCCCACTGTTTACCTCCCCCAGGTTATTCTGCCAGAGGTGACAAAATCACCTCCTGCAGATAACCCCTTTGTTCTCAGTTCGTGAGAACCCACTCACACCTAATTAAAGGGCAGGACAGGCAGCTGAAAGCTGACAGCTGGTGGCCCAATCAGAAAAGGCTACCAGTAAATTAAACTTTTAAAGTTACTTTTCTAAAATAGATACGTTAAATCCTATTTTGGCAATATGTTGGATTTAATGTACCTATTAATTTGGCACCTTAAATCACCTTTCTGGCTAGTCCATATTGTAGTTACACTTTATTAGAATTAATAAAAGTAACCCAATGTTAGCCAATAATGCAAACAGCCTTTCAATAGGGAAAATCGACTTTGGAGATTTTCACTACCAGGACATGTAAAACACACAGAGCATCATATATTAGGGACTTCCAAATAAATGAAATATTCCAAATCTGGTACGCATTTGTAGAGGTCAGAGCACATACACTGAGCACTGGACGTCAGGCCCCAGTGTGCAGTTTATTACAGCGGTACCAAAGCCATCAAAACGGGATGAACCTGTTTCTTTACTGACCATGTGCATATATATATAAGTATCACTTTTGTGGCCATGGTATTTTAGGTACATAGCATTCACTAATGACAATGCATATTGGCATTTCTATCATAAACTTTAAAATCCTGGTGTAAAAATCAGCAATCTTTGCTTGGTTCTACTTGGTATTGTATCATATGAAACTTGGTGTATAGCGTTGCATTAGATCTTACATAGGATGCTTTTGAAGACATAAAAAGACTGTCCAAATGTTGAAAATTGTACACATGGAGACGGACCTTATGCTGGATTTGCACACATTACATATATGGTAAGAAAGGGCCTTCAAAGTAGGCCCAGATAAAATAAATTTTACTCTAGTGCAATCTCATAAATTTCATGTCATGCTTGTTGTAGGAAGGTAGGATCCTTCTGCATGGTTACCCCCACTTTTTGCCTGCTGCTAAGCTGTATTTTGACTAGTCTGACTGGGATCCTGCTAATCAAGACTCCAGTCTATCTGCTTTCTCCCTAAACTGTTGTGTTCAGTACTTAGATACATCCCAGATTGGATATTGGGGTACCCTTATAAGTCCCTAGCATATGGTACTAAGGGCATAGGTATCCTAGAGGTCTCCTATGGGCTGAAGCATGTATGATGCCAGCAATGAGAGACCATTCAAAATGGATCAACAGGCCTGCCATTGCAGCCTGTGTAAGGTGGTGCTAGCACCACCTACTAAAGATATAGGTTTCATATATCTAGGGTCACTGCACTTAAAACCTATGTCACCCCTTTAGCAGGCCTTTGCAATCCTAAAGGCAGGTGCTTGGTTCTAAGTGAGAGGGTGCAGCTGAATGAGCAGGACACCTCTGCAGCCTACAGAGTCCATTCTCCCGGGTTGTCAGTGAAGCAGCCATATACCATATAGAGGGGCACCGCGTAATTACGCGATGACCATCTCGAAAACGGCTGTAACGAATCCTACCATGTTTGGTATCAAACATGTTGGAATCATACCCCAACACCGTAAACGGTGTGGGAGGTATGATTCCAAGCACTGGAAGAGCCCTCCGTTAGGCTCTCAGTATTCCCGGTACCAGCCTTCTTGACCCGGACAGCACAAAATGGTTGCTGCCGACCAGAGACACGATTCTGCCCTCCGGCTGCTGAGCCAAGCTCGAGCAGGGGAAGGCAGAACAATAGACTTCCTGTCACAGGGAGGTGTGACCACCTCCCAGACAGGATTTAGTGTACTGGGATGGGGTGGGTGCGCTTGCCAGCGCCGCTCAGTCTGCATGAGGGGCACATTTGGTGTCCCTGTCCATAGTCCAGTTCAAACGAGCGCTCTGGCATGAAACTGAACAAAGGACATGGGAGTAACCTCCCCCTGTCCAGACCCTCCCGTGGGAGGGTTCCTAAATCTTCCCAACCCTTTTCCTCAGGTACTTAAGGGCTTACCTGGGTGTAGGTCCCTAGATTCGTCGTGGGATAAGATTCAGATCAGACACCACTCCTCGTCTACCGGCTTGGCACTCTGGGCTTCGCTGGACTTCGTTTGGGCCTGACTTCATCTCCCTTCCAGTCTGCTGCATCGTCTGTGCCTGTGCATCATACAGGAACCTTCCAAGGCCTATGAAGCATCAAAGACACCTGACGAAATCTCCCTTGGAGTGAAGGAATCACTCCCCTGCATTCGCAGCAACGCAACTAAGTCGACCGGTCTGCAGATCCTGAGCTCCTCCGGACTCCGATGGCTATGAACACAGGTGGTGGTTTTCCGCAGCTCCCAAGGCCTGCCCTGCCCTCTCACCAAGTTTGAGGCCAGTATCCCTCGTGGGGGTTGCAATAACCAAACCCCTGTGCACCGCATCCAACTTGCAGTTGCAAAGGCCTGTTGGCTTCTTTCCAAGAAGATCTTCAGGCTCCAAGTAGCCCCAACCTCGAGCATCTCCAGTGACCAGAATCTTCAGCCACACCGCATCGTGTGCATCGTGGCCTGCATCTTTTGGTGAGTGGCTTGAGTTCTTCTCGCGACTCCAGTGCCTCCGGCCTGTGGGTCCACTTGAGGGTCACACTTGTTTCTTTGGGCTCTCCTGCTTGCTCGGGCCTGCCCTGACTCTTCTGCCTTTGGTGAGTCCCCTGAGCCTTGCTGGTCCCGAGGTTGCTCCTTCTTTGATTCTTGCGTTGCTTGCCTTTGCCAAGGCTTGTTGGTGCTCCCGCTGGACACCGACCCCATAGCACTCGACATCCTTCGTGGGACAGCTCGTGCACGGCTCCTTGTCCTCCTCAGCGTCGCCTGGTTCTCAGAGCTGCAGAGTGAAGGTCATCATCATCCATCTTGCAACACCCGATATCGGAGGACATTCATCTTCCAAGGCTCCTGGTCCCCCCTGAGTGAAATAGACTATGTCCTCTCTGCTTGCAGGTACCTCTCATCAAGAATCCATCCTTGGATTCCACCGGACACTTTCTCCTTCTTCAACAGCGGCACATTCCTGAAATCCTCCATTGGGTTCGAAGGCAGTTTCCGACACCACTTCACACGTATGCACCCGACTTCACTGGTGTAGGTAACGTTGGTACTAGGGTATCCACGGGTGGGGTGGCTCTCCAACCTTCTGTCTTCCATGGGGTTTCCTCAGGGTCCACTGGGAAGATTCCTTAATCTTTAAAAATCCAACCGCGATTTACAGGTAGAGTTGTACGGAGCACGCGGTTGTGTTCCCACACTGCACACGCTCTCCGTGAGGTCCCTATATACTCACCTTGGGTGGTTCCTTTGGGTCCCAGCACTTCTACGTCCTCTCGACACGGTCCTGACTTGAGTCGTGGTTCTTATACCACTTTCCTAGTATATAGTTTGGTCCCCCCTGGGCCCACTGTGTATTTTGTGCTATTTACTGTGTTTCTTTGCTGAAGTATTGTGTGCATTGTACATATCTCCGGGTAGGAGATATTTCTATGTGTTAGAGAGTATTATATAATAAATACATATTTTTATAAATACATTGTGTGGTTCTTTTTCACTTAATCTATACTGTAAAATTGCATTCTGGTAAAACAAGCTTCTTTACAATCCTTCTGGACTAAGCCTGAAGGCTGCTCTCCACAGCTACCACTTAGAGAGCTTTCTATGGTTGTCTAACACCTCTTAAATCATCATAAGGGTTGTCTGGACTGGTGCAAGGTGCCCACTTACATTAGTGGACATCATATACCAGGCCAGCTTCTCACATTTGTTATATGAAATTTCCTAAAATTATACCGTTACCCGCGTGGTGTAATTATGCCACGATCATGCAAAAGTTTAGTAGGGAAGCACGGGAACAATGCAAATGGCCATTACATGAGTATCTGTTGTTTGTAGGCTTGTGTTTCTGCACTGTTATACACAGAATCATGGCTTAAGGAATGGTGCAATCCGGATATTGCACTAGCCCTCCCACCCAATTATACCATTTGTAGACAGGATAGAAAGGGGACAAGGGGAGGAGGACTAGCCATCATCTACAGGGACTGTTACCATTGCACACATTTTGACCTCCCCTCTTTGATGGGAGCGGAAAGCTTGGGTTCTTGCTATCAGCTCAATGGCTCTATTTCCTTTACTTGAGGTCTGATATATCACCCCCTGGGCCCCAATCAAGTGTTCCTGGGTACCTTAGGTGATGCATTAGGACATCTTATCCCACGGTATTCGAACTTTACGCTGCTAGGTGATTTTAATCTTTATCTGGAATGTCGGAATGAGCCAGGAGTGGCAAATGTTCTCGACACTTTAAAAACCCTCGGACACCACCAGCTGGTCGCATGCCTAAGTCATCAGGTGGGCCATACCCTTGACGGGGTCTGCTCCAACCTTCTTTCAGTTAACTCTCTAATCCTCCAATTGTGGTCTGACCATTGGTTAATCCCTTTTAACATCAACTGCTGTTTGGAGAAAAATACTTCTCGGCACGCTAACACGAGCCCATTACCTTGCCGTGAGTGGGCCAAGATGATAGCCAATACAAAACTGCCCTACATAGCACAAGCGCCTATACCCACTACATCTGGAAATACAGTAGACGACTCCCAGCATTTTGACGCATGGATTGCTTTCATTAGTAATGAATTAGCGCTGTTAGGCAACACTGTTAACAAATATTCTCCTACAATCGCAGCTCCTTGGTACACGCCGTCCTTGGCTGAGCTCCACATTCAATGCAAGCGCTTGGAAAGGAAATGGAGAAGAGGTTATGACACAGAAGAACAAAACAGGTTTAAACTAGCCAGGAAAATTTACCACCAACAAATGCAGTCTGCAAAAAAAAAGTATTTCTCAAAAATAATATTAGATGCTAAGCAGAACGCGAAAAAGATTTTCTCAATTGTAAAGTACTTTACCAATCCAAAAATTTTAGTTAAGGACACCCTCCCACAGATTCTATGTGATCAGATCTCATCCTTCTTCGAAGAAAAGATTCATAATATCCAAAAAGAATTCAGCACATCATCTTGCGGCCAGGCAAGCTCCGCCCCAATTCAGCACATCATCTACACCTCCAATGGATCTGGAATTAGATCCTTTTTACACAGGGCCGTCAGTACAGGCTTTTGATAGAATTTCCTTCAAGCAGTCTTACCAAGCTATCCTCTCGTGTAAATCTGGGTCCCCTTTGATGCCTGTCTTCCAGCAGTGCTTCATAAGATTGTGGAGATTGCTAATCCAGTTATTAACAACATAATTAATTCCTCCCTAGTCACAGCAACTGTTCCTCAGGAATGGAAGCTGGCAGTGGTTAAACCACTCCAGAAAAAATAGGTCAGGGATCCATCCACGCTCTCTAATCTCTGCCCTATTTCACTACTTCCTACCCGTGGCAAGATTACAGAAAAATTGGTCAATAGGCACTTATCTGGCTTTTTAGAAGAGTCTAGTATTCTTCATCCTCACCAGCCAGGATTCCGACTTAGATATTCAACAGAATCTGCCCTACTGGAAGTGGTAGATTCATTGAAACTCACTTTAGACACCGGAAAGAATGCGGTACTGATCTTATTAGATCTGTCTGCTGCATTCGATACCATTTCTCATGATATTCTCCTATCTCGAATGAAAAGTTGTGGTATAGCGCACATGGTCCTAGTTTGGATCCAGACTTTTCTATACAACCGCAGAAAAAAGGTTGCCTTAGGTCCATTCCTTTCAAAAGAACATTTTATACCGACGGGTGTGCCACAGGGCTCTTCCCTTAGCCCTCTTTTGTTTAACATCTACATAGCCCCACTAATATCTTTAATCTAATCATTCCAAATCAAAACTACATCTTATGCACATGATACTCAGCTTGTCTTAGTCTTGGATAAGGACTCAAATGACTCGGAATGGAATTTTAAGTAATGCTTATCAGAGGTCATTCGGTGGATGTCTTTCAACCACCTTAAATGTAGCACAGATAAGAATGAGATAATGCTAATAGGCAAAGACAAACCTTTCAACCCAGTCAAATGATGGCCAGGAGATATATCACCCCCCCCCCAATAGAGTGGACATAGTTAAGAATCTTGGGGTAAAATTTGACGCCACTCTTTCGTTCCTGCCACAAGCCTTTGCAGTGGCAGGGATGTGTTTTAATCTAATCAAATCACAAAAAAAAAAAATCTTTGATCTCATCCCCGTTGCTGCAAGGAAAACGGTAGCAGTTGCTCTGATTTTATCCAGACTGGATTATTGTAATATCCTATATGCCGGGGCAAATAAGCAGGTGCTAAAAAAGTTGCAGATGGTTCAACATGCGGCTGCTCAACTAGTTTTGAAACTGCCTGCTCACTCCTCGGCTGGGGCAGCCCTGAAAACCCTCCTTCACTAGCTGCCGATCCACAAAATAATTTTATTGAAGCTCCTTCTAATTACTTGCAGAGCCTTTAGGAAATCAGGACTTTCATACTTGACCGCTAGGTTTACACCCTACGTTACCGCCAGAACACTCAGATCCGACTCAGCTAATCTGCTTAAACCCCCCTATTTAGACTTAAATCTAGGGGAGGAAAGTCCATGGCCAGTCTAGGCACAAAAGCATGGAACTTTTGCCCATACAACTAAGACTCTTGGAGTCAGAGACGCTCATCAGGAAAGTGCTTAAGATCTGGATTTTCACAGCTCCTGACTCCCTTTGTCGCTCTTTGGTGTAATCTAGAATGGTCTGACTCTTCTACTCACTCCCGCATAGCGCCAAGTTGCTCCTTCCGGAGTGATCGTGCGCTTTATAAATGCATAAATCAAATACTATATAATGTGTCTCTTCCAAATGTGAGACCACTTTTTGCTCTAAAATATAGTGCCAAATATCAGTTTTGCATTTCACGTAATTTCATTTAACTGGCGGAATTTTGATAATTAAACTAAAGCAAATTATGGGAATTTTGCACACCCCATTTCAAAGCTATCAATATACTCTGGAAAATTTAGTAAGCATGTATATATCCGAGTATGTGGTATTTCGGTAGCACAGTAATGCAACACATGGTCAAAGACATCAAGATCATTGGTGGTAGTTGAAAGTTTGTTTCATCATTAGGCTAACTCCACTTCCAATGCTCCACAAAACAATCAAACTAAAAGGAAACCGACTCTCATCACTATTGACATCTCCAGACCTTGTGAGAAAAGACTTTAGTCCTTTAAAATGACTCTCAACCACTAAGACGTAGTGACATGCTTCATCATAGAGTCCTCGCCCAGAATATATACACATCTGGGCGGACTCAGCCTTGAAAACAAAGGGAGCCCTTTCAGATCTAACAGGGTCATTACGATGGCGGCGGACAAAGTCCGCCCGCCACCGCAACGGCAAACGGGACCGCCCGCAAGAGGTGCGGCGGTCCCGCCATGGGTATAAGGATGCCACCGCC
Organism: Calotriton arnoldi; assembly: GCA_963921515.1. Classification (NCBI taxonomy): domain Eukaryota; kingdom Metazoa; phylum Chordata; class Amphibia; order Caudata; family Salamandridae; genus Calotriton; species Calotriton arnoldi. The sequence continues at coordinate 2,570,062 of CAWUFW010001731.1, forward strand.
ACCGTGGCGGTGGCATCCCGTATTGTTCACATTGCGGTGGGCGGTGCTGTCAGCAGCACCCGCCGCAATGCGAAAAACGCATGTTGTGCATTTGAATGCACAACGTGACAGGCACCGCGCGGTGCCTGCCACCTTGTGCATTCAAATGTAGGGGGGTACCACAGGTACCCCCCATGTGCGCCCCCCACCCCTCCAAAACCCTGGGGGCACGCAACGGGCCCCCAGAAGCAAAGACCACATGCCTTTCCATGGCGGCACCACCGCCATGGAAAGGCTGCTTTCCGCCACCATCCTAATATGGATGGCGGTGTCTTGCAGACACCACCACCATGTTAGAGTCCTTTTCCGCCCGGTCGACGAGTCGACCAGCGGAAAAGCAGCAACGGTCTTTCCGTCCGCCTGGGTCCCCACCGCCATCGTAATATGGCGGGGGAAATGTTAGGCGGGCGGACGGGAATGGCGGGCGGATCGCCACCGCCATACAGGCGGCGGCGATCCGCCAGACATCGTAATGACCCTCTTAGTTCGAGGAAAGTTATTATTTAAAAGTAAAATTGCCTAGAGGAATGCTCCACTCCAATGACTAAATGCTAATTTATTTTATGGATCCACTGTCAAAAGTAAAAACAGATGAGATGTTATTGAAGATCATTAGTTACTCCCCCATCTATTGGTCTACATATTTCAGCCTGTTTGTTCATGCCAAAGTGAGTCATACGGCTTTCATCAGGACCGGTGAAAGATCCCTAGTTCTTATAGTTTCAAAGCTGCATACACCAGTGGTTCTTAACTTGTGGTCTGTGGACACCTGGGGGTCCACAAAGCCTACTCAGGGGGTCTACGACACGTGAAGAAATGAAATGATAGTAATAGTTAATAACGTATATATAAATAAAGAAGCAAAATGTACCATTGAAAATGTGTAAATTTGAAGTAATTTGAAATTGCAGGCTAAAAATTAAGTTAGTGTTCTCAGATTGGAGCAGTGCAAGCTCATGAAACAGTATATAGTATGAAGGATGAGTAGCCTGAGCTGAATTTGTAATTTAGAAAAGCTCCAACCTTTCCATTAAAATAAAAGTTTTGGTTTGTTATTTTTGTTTGTGAATTAAATTCAATATTCCATCATTTGTGTATTTGGTTGATGAATACTTATTTCTATATTTTCTGTGTATTGTGTTGTGGTTCAGACCATTGAAAATGCTTAGGCCGAGGTCACTGGCACCCTGTAAAGGCTTAGTGGGGTCCCTGGAGTCCAATGATTCAGTAGGGGTCCCCGGGTACAGTAATGATTAAGTAGGGGTGCACCTAAGTCAAAAGGTTAAGAACCACTGCCGTACACCATTTGTATATAACATGCACTTTAGCACTCCCACATTCGTACATGCCATACATGCAAACCCATCTGATATTGGTTGCTATTTGGGGTACAGGCTAGACTGCTGGCAAGTGTACCTTGAAGTTACACAGTAGTCATTTTGGATGAGAGGACTGTTTCGCTGCAAAAAATATATCACAAAGAACACAAGCGCCACAAAACAGCAGCCACTCAATTTCTGGTTATTTGTGTTGTTCATGTGCACGTGTGCTAACTTTTTACCACAAACAGCATGTAATTACAAGATGTAGCATAACAGCGCAATTTCAGGAATTCTGCATAACAAACTTAACGCAAAATAAGATGAGATTACGCTGCAATAACAGTAATTTCACTTGGACCTCATATATATAATATAACTTGGTATAGGTAGACGAAACCTTCTCTTTTTAATGGCTTTTCATATGTACCGGATGTTCTTATTCACTTGAGTCTGTTTAATTGTCAGGCTGTTTAATGTGCATCCCACACATTATGTTAGCTCTTCTGGAGTGGCATCAGCTTTTAACATACAGCACTATGTGTGAGCTGCCAATAAAACAGATGGCTGTCGTTTAGTGCATTAATGCACTTAGTTACAAACTGGAAGGATTTGAGTTTAAACTAGTTAATGACTTGTTTATTTATAAAAATTGCTGAAAATCAAGCCGTTATTTAGTACAATTCGGACAGAAGTTCAGCAAGGCACAAAACGCACGTAAATTCTTTGTCATCAAACCCTTTTATTGCTACATGCATACAAGATACAATTAAAGTTAAATGTCTAGAAAAATCGGCTAATCAAAATAAAAAATAGAAATGTGGCATCTTGATCTTGTCCCTTCCTTTTTAGGTCTCGCCTAGGCAGCGCTTGCGCTGTCTCGTTGAGACATGCAGTATATACTCTAGGAGGGAAGCTTCGTTTAAGCTCCGCCCACTCTCCGCCCATGTTTTAGATTGGCTTACATCGTAAATGCTGCATTGTGATTTGTTTTTGGCTTCCTAGTCCCTCCCCATGACAGCCATGTCGTCATTTGTGTCCTTACACGGCTATCAGCCCCTTTACTGCACAGACTATTTTCTGTTCCTTGACTGCTTGCCCACCCCTCCCCTGGGGCGCGAGGGCTGCGATCTGTTTCCGCTACTGTCTTGGCAGAGACAGCACCTGTTGTGCTTCCTTTACTGCACAGACTATTTTCTGGTCCTTGAGTGCTTGCCCACCCCTCCCCTGGAGCGCGAGGGCTCCGATCTGTTTCCGCTGCTGTCCTGGCAGAGACAGCACCTGTTGTGCTTTGCAGGCTATTCCGAGGCCCGAGCAGAAAGCTGCAGAGGAACGAGTGCCTCTGTGGTGGGCGGTCCTCAGTGAGTGGAGCCTGTTCCCCATCTACGTAGGCTAAAGCCATACGGCCCAGTTCAGGGGCTCTGTTGAAATAGGAGACTTTGCTCCGTGCTGCACCCGAACCCGCCTGAGACCAGAAGAGGTCTCCTTTTATTGTTTAGCTTTTGTAGAAGACGGGCGGCGAGGAGGCCTTCCTGTCCTTAGACGGTTTAGCGCTGGATGTGCGTCGTCCGTAGGTGGCAGCGGCAGCCTTTGTGCAGCATAAAAACTGCTTCTAGTTCTATGCACAAGAAGTGTGTGTTGCCGCCCTTACTTTGTGGTGTGTCTAGATCACCTGAGAGGAGTCACACCAGGCGTTGTGCGTCCTTCCTTGTGTCACACCATCCCACACTTCTTTGTGCAGGAGAGGCTGTCTCACTTACTCCATGACTGCGTGCGTGATCTGTTCCTTTTAACTTTTTTTGCTAACACTGCAGAGTCACCTTTTAAAACGGGACAAGCGAAGAGACGGGTGAGGCGTGCAAGGGCTGGCCCTGGGCAAATGAGGTCCCCAAAGGTTAGGTGGTGCGGATCCGGCATCGGTGCCTGTCATGTGCTATAACCCCCTCCTTACGTGCAAGGGGTCGGTTGGGGCACGGTGTGGCGGTAACACAGGTATCTGAGAGCTCCTGACAGTTACATTCGTCCCATGCTGTGTTGACATTCACAATACTGGGAGTGCGTCACTGTGCAATTTACAGCGCCACGGGCGTTCTCCAGCTACTCGGACCGCTGCCGGCTCTGCACGGAAGCTAATGTTAGTGGAAATAAAGGCTATTCGGATTAATAGTGTGGCACTATAACGAGTGGGGCCCCAAGGGAGGGGGAGGTATTGCTCCGGACCCATTGTTTATGTAGCTCTTGGTACATCAACAGCGGCCATATAACTTTATCGACAGGTTTATGTCATATAAAACACATTGATATTAGTTGCTTACAATAAGTTGGTGCTTGCTATATGTGCTTTTTATATATAGCAATAGTTCTAAGGGCGTCTAATGTGTTGCACGTTAGACACTAAGTAATTACATATAGCTGATGTGCCTCACTTTCTCACAAGCTCCGGCTTATTTACAGGATGTTGTGTTTTTTTCACACTGTTTTAAACACAGTCTATACGTGCAGTAGGCAAATTGTCTTCTTAACATTGCCACAGATTTTTGTAATGCGCACATTTTCGCTGTTCTGTAACAAGGTGCGTAAGCTTTTGAAAGAGCTTGCACTTATGTAGCATTATTTAAACGGTATTTTCTGCCGTGCCTTTATTCACATAAAGTATAGCGCAGCGGCCACACAAGCTAACTTCTTTGCACAAGGCTGACGGTTCGATTCCTGGATCCCGCAGCAGGTAATCTCAGTACTATTTCATTATAAGCTATAGCTTGCTTAATCTTTCCTACAGCCCGGTGCTTGCTATATGTCGTTTTAAAATATAGCAATAGTTATAACAGTAATTACATATAGCTGATGTGCCTCCTCACTGTCTCACAAGCTCCGGCTTATTTACAAGATGTTGTGTTTGTTTTCACACTGTTTTAAACACAGTCTATACGTGCAGTAGGCACATTGTCTTCTTAACATTGCCACAGAATTTTTGCAATGCGCACATTTTCGCTGGTCTGTAACAAGGTGCGTAAGCTTTTAAGAGCTCGCACTTATGTAGCATTATTCAAACTTGTATTCTCTGCCGTGCCTTTATTGACATAAAGTATAGCGCAGCGGTTACACAAGCTAACTTCGTAGCACAAGGCTGACGGTTCGATTCCTGGATCCCGCAGCAGGTCATCTCAGTATTAATTCATTATATGCTGTAGCTTGCTTAATCTTTCCTAGCGCTCATGTTAATTACAATGTTTTGCTTCTCTTTTATCCTTTATATATATTTTTTCTCATCATTTATTGCATATTCTTTAACTCCATTTTATATCCTTCCCATTATTTTTTGTTAATCCTACCCTACTTCTGTCTTACACATTTTTTTACATCTTACTGTTGCATTTATTGTGAAATTTTCAACCTCACTATGCAATATAAAGCTGGGGTAAAATAGGCCCCAAAACATAACTGAAACCAATCCCACAAATGTCCAAAACATAATGTTGGTGGAGATAAATGCTATTTGGATCAACACTGTGGCACTACAACGAGTGGGGCCCCAAGGGAGGGGGTGGAATTGCTCCAGATGTCATTGTTTATGGAGCTCAGTGGAGATAAAAGCTATTTGGATCAACAGTGGCACTACAACGAGTGGGGTCCCAAGGGAGGGGGTGGTATTGCTCCAGATGCTATTGTTTATGGAGCTCAGTGGAGATAAAGGCTATTTGGATCAATAGTGTGGCACTACAACCAGTGGGGCCCCAAGGGAGGAGGTGGTATTGCTCCGGATGCTATTGTTTACGAAACTCTCGGTACATTAACACAGAACTATAAACTTTAACTGCAGGTTTATTTAATATAAAACAGATTGTTCGTATCTGCTTACAACCAGTTGGTGCTTGCTATATGTGGTTTTTATATATAATAATAGTTCGAACGGTGTCTAATATGTTCCACGTAAGACTCTAAGGGGTATATTCACGAGAACGTGCGATAACTATCGCCAAAGTAATTTATCGGCAGAAAAGTTAGCACTGCCTAACCCCGATTTTCTTCGCCGTGATAGTGTGGTATTCACAAGCCCGCGCTACATGGCAATAATTACAGTGAACGGCAGAGAAAACAGGCGACAACAACATCGCAATGGCGATAGTTATTCCTGAGTTAGCAGGCGATAGCTGTGGATCGGCACATCAGCGCCAGATAACTCACCTTTCTCAACCCAGGCGATATCGCATTGCGAACATGGCCCTACAAATATTAGGATGTGAGGGTTAGGATGTCAAGTGAACAACAAATGCAGGAGACATTGTCTGGTTCATTTAACATTTGGCATGCAGCCTGAAAGACTGCTGTGTCAACAGAGGCCCTTTCCCGAGCTCCGTACCCCGCTCTATTGAAAGACCCTGCCAGCCAGCACCTACAAGTGATAGATGGAAATGCATTCACGGGTGACTGCTGAGGGGTTGGCAGGTTATTAAAAAATATATGGCGGGGTGGGGGCTGGGGGTGGTGGCGGTGGGTGTTGTGACCCTCATGGGTATCGGAGCAGCATGATCATTGCCTCCATGGCATCTGTGGGTCTTCAGGTGTGGCTCTTGGCTGGGCTCCCTTTCATGCTGTGGGTAGTCGTCCTGCTTAGCACCAGCAAAAGGCAGGTGTAAAATCCCTGGTGCTACCGCGGGTTATCCCCTGTTTTTGCTTCGCTTCGCAGATCTGGCAGTTCGTTGTGAATGTGGTGTTGTGGTTTTCTCGTGTGTTTTTGCACGGAACGCCTCCTCTGCATCTCATTAGTGTTAGTTGGTGGTGTCCACCGTGGAGATAAATTTGGGGGCAGTTATCGCGGGAATACTGGTGTTGTCTGCAGTTTGCACCAGCTTGTGAATGGGGTGTTACATTTATCTCCACTTTTGCTGCGTTAAGGTGGAGATAAATCGGAGTTAACTCCTTGTGAATATGCCCCTAAGTAATTACATATAGCTGATGTTTCTCACTGTCTCACAAGCTTCAGCTTATTTACGGGGTGTTCTTTCTGTTTTCACACTGTTTTAAACAGTGTATGCGTGCTGCTGGCAAATACAATGCAAGTTTTGCTTTTTCATTGTTCCGCAATTGTCGGTTTTAAACACAATGTATGCGTGCAGCTGGAGCATTTCTTTCGTGTAACAACTTTTAATACAGTCAGCAAGTATTTTTGGGGCACGTGCAGCTGGTAATAATAATACCCATCGCATATTGTTACTTTTCTTTTAAAAGGCTGCACCTTTTTCCCAACAAATGAAGACTCAATTTAACCTGTTTATTTATTTATTTATAGAGCACAGCTCATCGCAAGGGATATCACAGCGCTAAGTAGCGAGAAATCATCGAAGGGCTGCTGGTGGCATAGGTGGCATAAAGCGCTACAGCTCCTATGTTGTAGCGCATATTATATGCACACATTTTATTCATCCGGTATCATGTTTATGAACCCGCCCCGTTTTCCCGTGCACCTGTGAGTCTGTGCTGCTTAGGGACATTTTAATATAGTTCAGGTTTCATCTTCCAACATAATTGTGTGCCCGGGGCTAGGAAAGCTGTGGCAGCATGGCTTGGTGTTAAAGCCGCACCCAAGTATTTCGCAGGTCTTCTCCAAATCGTGTGCTTCCCTATCACAGAAATACAATGTAACTTGTTCACACTACTGTAGACTTTTTCTTTGAGCTACTCTTCTTTGTTTTAGCAATACAATATGTATCTATTCACATCTTTAGAAACGTTGCACCAAACAGCAGCAACAACTTCCACTTCTACACACTTTTTGGCGTGCTCGCTCGCACACCTTTTTCTTTTAGCAAGGTGAATGCGCTTTCCAAACTGCTTTTAATAAAGTTTTAAAATTACCTTCATAATGGCGCCCTTGCTCACCTAATCCCACTATTAATAATAAAAAAAAGAATAAGCTGAACCAAGTTGGGCTTTTTGCTTTAGCATCTACGTGTATGCCACATGTAGATTTTTACTATGTTTAGCATTTTTATTAAAAAAAAACTTTTTGTTACCTACAGCTGAATTCTCGATACCTGCTATTAGAAGGAACTAAATATTAACACAAGTTTTTTCTTATACGCACATATTTTGCTTTTTGTAACCAGGTGCGTGAGCTTTTCAAGGGCTTGCACTCCTGGAGCCTTATTTAAACTTGTATTTCTACCGTGCCTTCATTGACATGAAGTTTAGCGCAGCGGCCACAAGCTCCAGCATCTTTACAGGATCTTGTGTCTGTTTTCACACTGTTATAAATGCCGTGTATGTGTGCAGCTGGCAGGTTAACAAATCTTGTTAACATTGTAGGCGGGGCAGGGGAGGGCAGGGTGAGGGAAGTAAACTCCGGCATTAACACAAAGAAAGTTCACTTCATAAATACATAAATAAAACAAACTTCTTTGCACGCACTACAATTCAGCGATGCAATGCAGCACGCACAATGAAATTTGTTTGATTTATTTACTTATTCAGTGCACTCCATTCGGATTAATGCCACTGTTTACTACCCCTACCCAGCCCCTCCCCCACCGCTCCACAGCACTTTCACGAGGAGCCACCACTATAAACTGCATTCCTCTTAGATTTACTTACAACTGTAAAAACATGTATGCTATACCATGATCATAAAAATACCTCATTTTCCTATTGTATATAAGTCTAAAATTACAAAATGCAATAAAAGTTATATAAAGCGACAATAATTACTTAAATATATTGTATTACTTACTGTTTTTCTGATTACAAATGTTTGCCGTGATAATAAAAAGATTTTTAAACAACCTAAGGCATCAAATGGATTCCATTACACACTACTTTTACATAGCACAAAAATACATTACATTAATTATTTATAATCTAAAATAAACCACTAACCTAATAAATATGGCGAGACCGATTGGCATTGCCAATGCTTGTTTATGTTCTCTAGGCTTCTGAGCATCCTCCACCTGTTTGCACACAGAAGTGGGATCTGGTGTGCGAGTCATGGTTGCAGTGGAACAGCAGCATAGGGGAGAATATTGTCTTTGGCCACAAGTGAGGCTTACTCGAGTTCAAGGTCACTGGAACTGGTGTCCCAAGGACCCTTCCCACATGTATCCCTCCTAGACTCATCTAATACCTCATTTGTCTCCCTAACCCCTTCTAGAGACTCTTCCCCCCCCTCCATCTCTCTTTTACTCATCCCAAACCTCCTCCTACTGCTATGATCTCCAAATAGGCACTTTCTAGACCCTTCCCTCTTCTATCACTCCACTATCATTTTCAATCCAATTAACAGACTCACATGCCCACTGCTCAAATTAATTTCATACTTCCCTTTACTAATTCACCACTGTTAGAAATGGGATTTTTGGTAGGCTGGGGCGTGGGCCAAAGCCAGGCAAAAACCACCACTCTAGTCAGGATAAGGGAGTTACATGTCTAAAATAACCCCTGCTCACCCCCTTGGTAGCTTGGCACGAGCAGCCAGGCTTATCTTAGAGGCAGTGTGTAAAGCATTTGCACATAACCGACAGTAATACAGTGTTCGCACCACAAAAGAACACCACACCAGTTTAGAAAAATATCCAATATTTTTATATAATTAAGACAAGACCAAAAACGATAAGAATCCACAATACTATACTTAAAAGTTCACAGTTCCAAAAATACGCTGATTAAAAGAGTTCCTTGTGTGGATAGCTCCGTCCGGGCTACCACGGCGTCGTGAACAACAAATCCAACAGTTCTGGCTGGTCGCGGGCCAGCTACGGTGTTGTGAAGACCCGCAAACAGTACCTGTGAGAAATGCAGGGCGATGAGGCCCTCAAAGTCACTCGCGTTGCAGGTCGAGCTCCTCTCTGATGGAATCAGGAGCGCCGGCGTCGGCAGGCGTCGGGTGCTGCGGTGCGAAGTGCAGCGGTGCGGCGTGCGGTGCCCCCAGGTCGCGGTGCGAGCAGCGGCTCGGTGGCAGCGTCGGATGGCGTCGTCGGTGAGACCAGGGTCGCGGTGTGAGATGAAGGCGGTGCTCGTCACGGTGCTAGCAGGTCACGGTGCAAGCAGCGTCGTCGTCGAAGCTGAAGCGCTCTCGTCGGCTGACGAGCGGGAGTCGATGGTGCCGGCGTCGGTGGGCCAAGGCTGCGGTGCGGGATGAGGGCGGTGCTTCGTGTGACTTACGAGCGGTGCCCTCGAACCATGGTGCAAGCAGCGGCGTTGATTTCGGCTGGAAGTGGCGGCGTCAGGCAGGCCAAGGCGTCCTCGTGAAGCAAGGTGGTGCGGAGTGCAGTGCCCACAGGTCGCGGTGGAAGCAGCGGCTCGGTGGCGGCGTCAACAGGCGTCTTCGGTGAGACCAGGGTTGCGTTGAGGCGTTGCGGCGGTGCCCTCTGCGGTGCCAAAGCTTCGGCGTAAAGCGAGGCGGTGCGGAGTGCGGTGCCCACAGGTCGCGGTGCAAGCAGCGGCTCGGTGGCGGCGTCAACAGGCATCGTCGGTGAGACCAGGGTTGCGGTGCGGCATTGCGGCGGTGCCCTCTGCGGTGCCTTCAGGTCACGGAGTCGGCAGCGGCGTCGTAGGCGTCGTCGAGTTGGTGTTCTTTGGGTTGCAGCACAAAACACACAGTCACCAGTGCTGCGGGTCGAAGAACTTGAAGCCTTTGCTGTTCCTGAGACTTCGTGAACAGGGGGCAAGCTCTACCTCAAGCCCTTGGAGAGACTCACAAATTAGGTTGCAGAAAGTCCAGTCCAGGTCTTTCACTGCCCAAGACAGAAGCAGCCACTGCAGGTCAGCCCAGCAAAGCACCCAGCAAAGCAGCCGTTCCTTTTCGCAGCTTCTCCGGCTCTTCTTCTTGGCAGTCTTCTCGTTCCAGATGAGTTCTAAAGTTCAGGGGTCTGGGCCCCAGTATTTGTATCCAAAAATCCTTTGATCTTTCAGGCAGAGGGTGTCTGTGCCCGGCCAGAACCAGTTCTGTCTTTTCTGGTGTGATTTCCTGGCAGGAGGTGGAGACGGCATTGTCAGAGGCAGACCAGGCCCTTTGAGGTGCAAGGAAATCTCCTCCCCCTTCCCCCATCGCAGCCCAGGTCTACTCAGCCCTTTCCTGACCTACCTAGACCATCTGGAGCCCCTCCGGCCCCCCAGCCTTCTGTCATCCAAAACCCAGACAGGCAATCCACATTCCAACAGAGGCACACGGGATGACTGAGCAAGAAAATACCTACTTTCTAAAAGTGGTATTTTCAAACACAGAATGTAAAAATCACCTTCACTAAAAGATGCATCTTTAGATTCTGAGTTCAGGCATACTAAATTCTATTTTCTTACCGAATTCCCTGGGCCAGTTATGTTTATAAAATGTTATAAACAAACCTCCCATTCTATCCTATGGGGAACTGGTAGCCTTGCAATAGTGAAAAACGAAATTGGCTGTAATTCACTATCAGGACATGCCACACACACCAGGGCATGTCCCACCTTTCACATACACTGCACCCTGCCCACAGGGGTAACTTGGGCCTACCTGAGGGGTGTCTGAAATGTAAGAAAAGGGAAGGTTAGGGACCGGTCAGTGTGTGCACTGGCCAAGTCGACATGGCAGTAACAAACTGCGCGCAGACTCTGCAATGGCAGGTCTGAGTTACCGTTTTCAGGGCTACTCACGGGGGTGGCACAACCAGTGCTGCAGGCCCCCGTGTAGCATTTGATTCACCAGCCCTGGCACACGCAGTGCACTTTACTAGGGGCTAACAAGTAAATCAAATATCCAATCATGGAAACACCAATCTATAACACAATTTACATGGAGAGCATATGCACTTTAGCACTGATTAGCAGTGGTAAAGTGCCCAGAGTCCTAGAACCAACATAAACAGGTCAGGCAAAAATAGGAGGAAAAAGCAAATAGTTTGGGGATAACCCTGAAAAAAGGGCCATCTCCAACAACCACTAATCCTTTTCATGTTCCTGAGTAGTGCACTACTCGCCGAAAAGTGCTTTGACACCTCATCAGGGGTAGTAAGGACTATATCATTACAAGTACAATTACAATATGCAGAACCCCCACTAGTACATTTACCAGCTCTGGCATTTTGGTCAAGCATCCTCCCACCCTGAGCACCATTGAAATTTTAGGTAACAGCTTGGAAGCAGTCAGCAGACTTGTCACAGTGAGGAGCTGTGGCATGTTGGATCTACACTGGCAATTTTAGTCCGACCATTACCCCGTAGCACTTAGTCTTAGCAAAAGGGCATTGGGTGGTACTCCTGATACAATGAGTCACCCTCTTGACATTTGAGTAGCACCACTGGCACATTAAGCAGCCATTAACATATTCATAGTCTTGCCACTTTAAAAACTTCCTATATCTCTGATACGTTGGGCAGCACATTGGGCAACATTCCAGCATAGCTAACAATCCGTGGACTTTGAGCAGCGTCCCTGCCGCAATGAGCAGCCCAAGCAAAGTTAACTTAGCTACTGTCATAATGAACAGCACCCCAGCAGCGAGTTTCCCTGACATGCAGGAAGACACCACAGGCATGTCTAAAAGCACTATCAGTCCATAGAGGAGCGCTTTTATATGGATGAACAACAAAGTCACAGTAACATGCACCTTTCTCTGTTTGTGCAGCAACATGCTCCTTGCAGGCTAACATTTTGAGCAGCACCATGTTATTGTAATATGTGAGCAGTACTCATGTAGTCATTCATTCTTCTCACACACTCAGTCACATAGCCACTCACTCTCTTATTCACACATACATTCGACATTTTACACTTGATTGTTGTGGAAGGAGTTGATTTTATATGTATAAAATCAACTCCTTCCACAACCATGAAGTGTGGAACTGTGATTGATGCGTAAATTAATTTAAACAAAAGCACTGTGAACAACTGCAGTTCACATTCGTCTGTTCCCGTGCATTACAAGCGTAATGCAAAATTCTCGAAATTACGGAAATTATTGCAGCATAATTAAAATTTTGCCCAAGCCTAATATAGAGGGGGGCTCTTGAATAGATGATCCATATCTCGTTTGCTATTTTAACCTTAGAGAACACTTCTGACAAATGAATCTTGCCAGATTATCAGTATGTAAATGTATTTTGCAGAGTATAGCTACTCCTCTAGATTTATTCAGTTTTGGGTATTGTCTGTGTCATTCTCCGAGTAGATACTGCCAACTACAGATCTCACCCAGCCATTCCTTAAATTACCTGTTTCCATTGGTGACAGGTGTGTCTCCTGCAACAGCGGTATATCCAGTGCTTAATTTGAGCCGTGGCATTCCGGTGCTAAGTACCGGCACTTAATTGGTTTCCGGTGCTCGGCACTGGCACCTAATTGTCAACACCATACATAGAACATGGTGGCACTGCTCATCTAGTTTAGAAATTAGCAGAACAACGGTTGTTTAGGAATACAATATACATTAAAATTGCAAATACCTGCCTCCCCAGCCATTCCTTTAGCTTTGGGGACCTGGAATAATCTGAACTGTCGCATTCACATGCGAGAGAGATGATTAGTAGTTGTTTTGGCAGCGATGACAAGGGCGATGGGTGGTGCAAGCTGCAGTGCCCTCCCGGTCAGAGCCCTGGCACTTAATATTTTACAAATGAAGCACTGGGTATATCTGCACGCTTTGTATTTAGCTAACACAGTATTTTCTCTTGCTTTATATATATGATACTCCCTTCACCAAAAGTGATACAATCTTTAAAGGGCTAGCTTGCATGATCTGGCCATGGCAGTTATATGGTGTGACTTCCAGATGTTAATAATGAACCGCTATATATAGACCGTGAGTAAGAAATGTATTTATGCAGTTTGTTGGTTCATTCGTATGGTACTACTCCAATCCAGTGCTTGTACTACTGTTTCCCTTCATAGTGACGGAGCCTGCAACAACATCACCTGAGGCAAGAGTAGATATTAGTTGTTTGTTGAGTGTGGAAGAAGGTGAGAAATTGGGTCAAGGACTCTATACACGGACTATGGAAGTATTTAGGAGCTGGGTGCCCATATGCTCTAAACTTGGGCTCTGCTCCTCACAGGGGTCTGCCACCCAATCGACATTGAAATGAAATGAAATTTGTACTTGTAAAGCGCACTTATACCCCCAAAGGGGTGTCCTGGCGCTGTACGCATACCGCTGTGGAACCCTTCCTGGCTTTTCCCTGTGAAATGTCCACTCCTGGGCACCCCCAGGGTGAAGCCAGGCATCCCAGCGCTGTTGGGGAGATTAAGCAAGCTATTGCCCAGAGTTGCAGAGTGGGACCCATGATTAGAATAGGCACCGAGGCGAGAATTATCAGGTCCGAGGAAATTGAGCCCAAGACCCGCCGAGGCAGGAATTGAACCCTGGTCCCGGGCCAGATCTCTGCATCAGGGTCTGCCGCTCTAACCATTGAGCCACACTTCTCCACATTAGTCTTGTAAGATCACTATTAGAATGAATATGGGAGTTGTGATTGAAGCAGGCAGGTAACAAATTATAATATTAGGTATTTGTGTGTGAGAAGTCATCCTGTCCAAAATATGTGAGTATCATATAGCTATCACCACAATTAAAGGGTATTAATATTTATTGCATGACTTGTGATATGATTTGTTCAGCGTAAAACAGACTCCCATATGTGTGGGGTTCTTCATGGGCCTATATGTCTTTTCACTGATCCTTCCTTGTATTCCTTTCATTATTATGCATCTATAAATAGTCTCACACTTCATCTGAGGCCTTTAATCGGGTCATAGACCATCCAACATTCCCATTATGAAACAAGAGAAAGCCATTGACTCTACCTAAAATTCAAGGTACAAAAATTATATTAGTGCATAATAATGAGCGCTTAACATAAAGACCAACTGCCAGCTACACCTAGTCATGTGACCTAGGTTACTGGCTGCATCACCAAATGGTTTGGGCAAGAAAACGCCAACTTTCTAAAAATAACTTAAAATATGACTTCACCATTAAAGAGGGCTTTTCAAATTACAATTCCTTAGACACCAAACTTAACAATCCTGCTTGTCCCAATTTAAAGCAATCTCTTATTAAATGTAATAAGGTAACACAATGTTATCCGATGAAAGAAGTAGGCCTTGCAGTAGTAAAAAATGAATTTAAGAGTTTTCACTAGCAGGACATGTAAAGTTTAAAAGTACATGTCCAGCTGTTTAGGGCTTACACTAGGGATGACATATGTATTAAAATGGAAGGTTTAGGCCTCACAAATTTTGCCAAGTCAAAATGGCAGTTTAAAACTGCACACACAGGCTGCAATGGCAAGCCTGGGACATGTTTAAAAGGCTACTTAAGTGGGTGGCACAATAAGTGCTGCAGGCCCACTAGTGGTATTTAACATACAGGTCCTAGCCTGGGTACATGTAGGACCACTTAACTAGCGACTTACAAGTAAATTAAATGTGCCAATTGGGTGTTAGTCAATTTAATTATGTTTACAGGAGAGAGCATAAGTACTTTAGAAGTGGTTAATTGTGGTAAATTGCACCGAGTCCTAAAGGCCAACAAAAATGGGTTCAGAAAATAGCAGGGTGAAGGCAAAATGTTTGGGGATGTCCCTGCAGAAAGGGTCAAGACCAACACTGGACATCTGGGTTTGGATTCACTTCCATCTTGGTGTGTCAGCTCAAATTCATCTGGCTGTGTGCAATCAAGTGTTTTATTTGCCGTGATGATCATGAAAGTAGGGTCAAGAAAGCCATATACAGTGTTTCTTGGTCACAGCTGTGGTCTTTGTGCCAGGAATTTGTTGCATTTCATGTTAGTCTCGTATGACTGTCATTAGTACTTTTCTTGCTTGTTGATGGCTCAAGAAGTAGACTATGATCTGCCTTTGGTGATTGGCACGGTCATTGTATTGTGTTCTTATGTGATGGGCTCTCTGGAATTCAATTGGGTAAAAATATATATTTTTAAAAGATGAGGTAAAAAGCAGACTAGGAAATTGCTGAATGTGCCTAATTCTGTTCCCTTTCGAGATCCATGAAATCTCACATTATCCCATCTTGATATGTCTGCTAAATCCAGCAATTTCTGGCAGAGAAGCTAAACCTCTTGTCCCAAATCAGGTGTTCAGTCCACTGCAGATTTAATGTCATCTAGAGGATTTTTAGTTTGGTTGAGTCAGCTTTGGGATGAAGGGGTGTCTGATCACATGGGGTGTCTGTCGACATGTGACTTAATTTATTTTTTAGGGGCTCCCTGTGGAACCTGCTGCAGTTATTTCGTTTAGGATTGTCTTCAGCATGATCTTGGGTTTTTCCACTGTTTCCCGAGCATGGGGTTGGTTGGAATCAGCAACAGCCTCTATGAAAAACAGTTAGGTTATGGTTGTGGGGTGCAAAATCTTCTCCTCTTCCACAATATAAAGAAGCCAAGTGTCAGTAGGTTTAGGAATATAGTCTTGGCAACCATCTCTTCATGTTTCGGATAATGTCCCTAGTGTCAAGTTGCAGTTTGAATCATTTGCCCAAGGCACTAGTGTTCCCTCCAATAACAATATGAGCGAGTACTCGGAGTTATGCTGAAGGTAGTTTTCCATGCCTAACTTTAATCACAGTAATAGAGCGTGGTGATCCTCATAAAAAAAAAAATCATTTTCATTGTATAGTATTAAGGGTGGGAGATGGTGGGTATAAATGTGATGGAGTGTCAGTACCTGCTGTACAAGAAAGTCTTTGGAGGAGAGGTGCAGTAGATCCAGTTCCCATATATGTTTGTACCCATCGGGTGAGAAGCTCACTATTTCAGATTTAGTTTCCATTTAAACCTTGTTTTGATGGGTTCAGGTGCCAGTAGGAAGCAATAGTGTTCTTACTTCAGCTGTATAGCACCCCGATGTTAAATGTGGTGCCTCTGCGTTCTTTTTCTCACCACCAGGATGCTGCTGGCTGCCTATGCTGCCTATAACTCTTCTCCCTTGGGTTACAGCTGAATCTGACAGGTCGGGCTTCTCCCAGTGAATAGATTCCAGATTCTCATTGTTTTGCTGGCGCATTCACTGCCACATAGATTCTCAGCTGCTGCGCACCCCTCTCTGTCTGTTTGTTCGGAACCAGGCCAGGATCTCTTCAGTTTACGTGATTCCACCTTTCAGCACTACAACTGGCTGTAATGGTGCAGCTACAGCAGAATTTGGTTCTCCCTCTGCTCATGGTGCCACTGGAATTATGTGACAAGGTATGACCAAATTATGTGGGAAGATTGACTAAATTATGCTGCAAGAAAAGCAAATTATGAGACGTTATGTAGAACATTTTGTCATAATGATACTTTGTTACTTTGTCATTTTTACACATTTTAACATTACCTGAGCAAAGGCTTCACCTTTCTAGTACCAGTTTAATGCCTAAATACAACAATAAACACCTGAGAGGTGACCACTCAACCTTTTTGAAGGGCCTTCCTCTGCACTGCAACATGCGTTGCTGTGTTTTAGCAACTTTTGCTCCGTTTGAGCTAGAATTCGTTTTTTTAAATAAATCTGCAAATTAGGTAGTAGATGATTGATTATGCGGCAATTGTGGCAAATCCATGATTATGTGGAAAAAGCCACAGAATTGCTTAATTCTAGTCACCCTGGGGATGGTATGGATTGGTTATAATACATTAGCATAGTTTTAAACATACCTCTGAAATTCACTTATAAGACAAAAAATAAAGTGAAGTTATGGTTACAAAACCAAAAGCTACTGAAAATTGCCAATTTTCTCAGCAATTTGTAAATCACACAACATCCATGTAAACCATAATTAGCAAAACAATGCAACATTTAAAAGCACAACATCATCAAGTAAAGCCATACATTAAAAAAATGTCTTCTTTGTTTCTATATCTATTTTTCAAATTTCTAAAGTGTGAAGCTTCTCAAAGGGGTGTCCTGGCGCTAGAGAGGTAACAACCTGCTGCATCCCAGAAAGACCACTGAAACCCTACTCAGTAAGCTATCCCGAAAAGCCAGGTTTTTTAGATGCGTTCGAATTCGAGATTTGCTTTAGGTTTTATGAAGCTGCTGGGGGAGATGGTTCCAGACTTGACCTGCCAGGAAAGAGAAGAGGGGCCCTCCCTCTTCTTACGCTTAATTTGTGGAATGAGTAACAGCCATGCATCTGCAGAACAAAGGCTCCTAGAAGGACAATAGTGTACGAGCCTGTTCGAAAGATACCTGGGGCTCGAGTCATAACAGGGCTCTTTGCGTCAGAACTAAAGTTTTGAACAGAATTCTTTCTTTAATCGGCAGCCAGTGAAGCTTCTTTAGATAATGAGAGATCAAAGAATGATGAGGGAACCTTAATAGTAGCCTAGCGCTGCATTCTGAACCACCTGTAGCCTCCTGATCAGACGGTCGGCAAGGCCCAGATACAAAACATTGGCATAGTCCAGGTACAATGTAATCAAAGCATGAATGACTGTTTTTGGTGATTGAAGAGGCAACGAGAACAGAAATATTTTGAGGGAACGTAGCAAAGCAGAACGCTAGCCCACCACTGCCAATCCCTGCAACTCAAAGGACAGTTGCTGGTCAGCTTAACTCCCAGATTTCAAACCACAGTGACCAGAGGGGTGAGAAGGAGGCAACGTATTTGGATGAGCAATGACAACAGGGTTATGGCAAGGTTATTCATAAAGAACTCCTGGTTTTGCAAAGCACATTGCAATGATCAGTTTGAAGAATTTGGGTATAGTTTTATGTTATCTAGCAATGGGATGTGAAAGAAATTACACATCACATTCCCTTTTTTCGTTTCACAGAACAACCCCCCTGGTGAAGGACCTGGGAGAGTCCGAAATGCATTGGGGATCAAGTTAAAACATATCAGGAGGGGAAATGATGTTCAAAAACGCCAATGTAAAATGGCAGATGGGTGTAAAAAATGAAGTCTGAAGAATAAAAAACACACATAAAATGGAATAAGAGATTTGGAATATTTCATTTTCAATTTGTGTTTAAAAAGCATTACCCACAAGGAATACAATCCAGAACCCATCAAGGGACCACACGTAATGCTGGGGGGAGGCAATATCCTTGTGAAGGTATAGTGCAAAGAATGCATTGAGTAGCGGCACATAAGGTCAGAAGGTGATACCCCACTAGCACACTGTAGAGTAAAGGATTGAGTTTACAATTAAGAGGAGGAGTGCACTGATAATTCAGTATTTGACACCCACATCCACTCTAAAACAGCTTCCAAGCAGCCCTTCCCTCTCACTGGGGATACCATTCTCAAAAGAGAGAAACAACTGTGTGTCATCAGCATAAGAGACTATCTCACATCAAAGGACTTCAACAAAAAAGCCAGCAGGGCATATAGATATTTAGTAAAGTTGGACTCAAGGTCGAGCCCTGTGGTACGTCAAATTTGAGGGCTTTGAAGTCCTAACAGTAGGGGGCCATCCAAACTGCCTGACTTCTATTGTCTAGGAAGGATCGCTTGGCCTCGACTCCGATGTCCTCTAAACGTTGCAGGAGTAAGGTGTGCGCCACAGTATCAAAAGCCACTGAGAGATCCAGTAGAATCAAGGCAGCCTGCTTAGATTGCTATAACAACATCCTAATATTATTGATAGTGTTAATCTTCCTGTAACATCATTATATTATTAATGTCATTTGTAATGACATCTTTCACATCAAGGGTAAGGTCATGAGTGTTGTATTTGGTGTGCATTGACAGCAAACTCGAAATGACCACTCAAGTCAATGCCATCACCGCCTCATGCTTCCTTACCCTTGTTAGAGATTTGAACTCTTATGTTAAGGGCATCCAAGATTTCCTCAAGATTATTGATGGGATCCAATGAGAAGATGACATGTTACTTCTAACAAATCTTCATACCTGCATTTCTCATCTGAAAGTCCTGCATGCGATACAATTGTTTCTGAACAATAGAGCTCTGAAATATCAAGAATATATTTTAATATTGTTAGAACTGACATCGTTCTACTTGAATAACAATATTCTCTTGTTTTCAGGACAACTTTATCAACAATGTCAGGGGACCGCCATGGGCATGTGCTACGCCCCCAGCTGCATGAATTTATCCATGGGCTGGTGGGAGAAGCATATGGCTTGGGCTGGAGGGCATGAAAATTGGATGGAGAGCGTGGCCCTTTGGGCCCGCTATATCGATGATTTATATATCGTTTGGAGGGGGACACAGGCAACAGCTAAAGAAGATATTGCAGTTTTGAATTGCAATGACCTTAATCTAGAATTTACAGGACACGTTAGTGATACTAGTGTCACCTATTTGGACTTGGAGGTATATGTAGAGAACAATACGCTACAGACTAAATTATATCGTAAACCCACGACTGGGAATTCGGAATTACATGCTCTTAGCAACCATCCAAGAAGTCTCATAAAAAACATCCTGTGTGGAGAGCTTTTACGTATCAAATGGAATTGCTTGACCAAAGCAGAGTATGAGAAGGCAAAGAATTTAGCTCTAGAAAGATTTAGAATAGGAGGCTACACAAGAGGGATTTTTAAAGAAGCAGTCAGAAAGAGAGAGCAGATTCAGAGGAAACAATTGTTTGTTGCTAAAAGTCAACAGAAAGAGAATAAAGAGAATCAGGATGTCATGCCAGCAGCTTGAATAAAATATAATTACAAAGGCTCGCTCCCGAAATCGGTGCCCGCACCGACACAGCTCGAGATCACCCCACGTGAAACGAACACCACCAAGCTAGGCTCCAGATGTCATATTTCTCCACAATTTTATTTGAATTTACCATGCAAACGCATTTTGGCAGTTACTCCTTTCACAATGAAGGTATGTAATGGGGTGTAGTCAATTACACAGAAGTGCTCAGGGCATGGCTCTCATTGGAGGGTTTCCAGGTCCATAGAGAGAGGACTGACGTTGTCTGTGTAAAATACAAATTCATAAAACATTAGACTTTGTGTACATGAAATTGTCTAAATTCCACAATCGATCTGTGTAGAATATTCACATGCCATTTAGGATTCTCTAAGTTAAAATAACCGATTGTTCCTGCAATAGATCTGGCATGGATAGCACACAAAGTCACTGTTTTCACAGCCCTCTATGGATGTTTATCCGTAAGTAATTGTTGGCCTCTACACACCAAACACCCCTCATTGTGACAGGCTGCTTATCGAAAGTTCAAAATGCTGTGTCTGTAAGTGTTGGTGAGTGCTTATGTGGACATATGAGTGATTGTATGAGAGACTGCATAGGGTGTGAGTGGGTGTGTGTCGATGATGTCATCAGTGATATCATTTGAGATGTCATCAGTAATGTCATTGATTATGTCATGAGTGATGTAATATGTGAGGTCATAAGAAATGCATTGTGGGGGCGTAAGTTATAGTTAGCTCATGCAACTATAACTGCAGAATTTCACTGGGTTTGTACAAGTGAAATCTAAGCCTAACTATAACGTCCCTGTAACCTTTGTTTTTTTAGTGAATTTCTAAGTTTTTCTTTCTTCTATTTCCTGACTATAACGTCCCTGTAACCTTTGTTTTTTTTAGTGAATTTCAAAGGTTTTTTTTCCTTCTGTTTCCTACCTATAACGTCCATGTAACCTTTGTTTCTTCAGGGAATTTCCAAGTTTGTTTAACTTTTTAATCCTAACTGCAACCTGTCACCTCTGAGAGTGGGTGTGTGAGTGGCTGTGTGGGTCTGGGAGTCTTGTGTGTCTGTGTGAGTGGGTCTGTGAGGGCCTGTATGAGTCTGTGAGTGGGTCTGTGAGTGCCTGTGTGGGTCTGGGAGTCTTGTGTGTCTGTGTGAGTGGGTCTGTGAGGGCCTGTGTGGGACTGTTAATGGGTCTGTGAGTGCCTGTGTGAGTGTCTGAGTAGGTGTGTGAGTGCCTGTGTGGGTGTTTGAGTGCCTGTGTATGTGTGAGTGGTGCTATGCATTTTGGGCATTTGCTTACTTAGTGTATTTAAAAGGGAGAACCATGGACTCTGGTCTTACCAGGAGACAACAAGAAAGAAACAACTCAACACATTCACTACACATCAGATTGTGCTCCAGTAGATCAACAATGCATTCACCTCCATTAAGCATTTCATATTGTTTATCAACATGGAATATGAGAGGAAACAATCTTGCTTTGCCTTCGCCAAGCCCAACAAGTTAGGATTGTTTGTGCTTTACTGAAGTAGAGTACCAACTGGGGCACCTGCTATGTTTGTATTTGTAAGTGCTTCCCGTTGAGGTTTAATTTCTGTGAAATCAGCACTAGGGTCAGAATTGAACCTCATTTATTCCAAGAAGAGTCTCCAGTTTTTCCCAAAACATCTACCCAACTGGAGTACTTTAATCTGGTTATCATCATCATCAAACATTCTTTATTCGGCTTTTGCAACCATAAAAGAGTTATGCAAATGTATATTAAGCAATCATCAAAAACAACGAGAATTATAAAGTGCAAATACTGGATTACATGTTACCCTTAGCTGTAAATATAACATCTAACTAGTTAAAACATCCTGTACAAATATTTAAGTGCCATTTAAAACAATCATAAGGACAAAGATGGTCATAATAGCATAATCATAAAATTGCGTGTAGCAACTGGTTATACAATTTAAAAATAATCTATATGAAGCTCTAAGTTTCGTTCACAGAGCATTAAAGTATAAGGTGCAATCTAAAAGGCTGCACATTTGAGGCATTATTGCTCACAGGCGATAACAATCACAGTATTACTCATCAAGGAACTTGTCGAGAAAGGCGGTCATTTCAAACTAATCTCATGATTATGTGTAACCACAGACTGTACGTATTACATCTAACCAGTAAAAACGGTCTTTATGTACGAATCTAATCTGATTCACAAAATATTAAACTATTACAGAGAGTAAAGTGAAGACGTGCATTCTAAAATGTGCAATCTTGGTAGCATAATCACAGAGTGTCATACTATCACAAGCTATGCGTCTTACATCTGACCAATATAAACAACCCTTGTGTACAAATCAAATCTCATTCACATAGTATAAAGTCTTAAAATATAAAATGCAACCGGGCTTCCTAAAAAAATGCGATCTTAGTAACACAGGCACAGAATTGCATATTACCAGAAGCTATGCAACTTACATCCAACCAATCTATGGAGCCTATGTATACCATTCATTATCATTCACAATTAAAGCAGTCTTCATAGGTTTAGCAAATAATATTACAAATGTTAACAATTCAAATTATTAGTTTTTATCTCAAAATGCTACAGGATATGTTGCAAAAATCATTTCCCCACTTGATTCCTTATGCGCACCGCTACAGAAATGAATTTATATATCATTAGGCATTTATAGGTGCAGGGAAAGAATATCGAGGAAGAAATATCAAATTGCATAAATATCGTGGTAAAAATATCGTGGGTCAGGAATATCGACAGAAAAATCCTCGTGGTCAAGAATATCGATTTTAGGTAGGTAATATCGATTTAAAAAATATCGAAGTGTTTAATATCGTTTGTAAAAATATAGTTGTTAAAAATCGATTTTTTTATTCATGTTATGTATTTTAGTATATATTTTATATGTGTGTGATGTTTGTTTTTTTGTATAAGAATTGTTTGTATTTTTATTATATGTGTTAAAATTTCTGGTTGTGGGTTTATAGGGGAATAGGGTGGGAAGTAATTTAATTATATAAAACGTATTAATTATTTATAGTAATTATTAATTATTATTTTTTTGAAGTTTGCGTTTTTAGTTCCATAGTGGTTTGTGGGTTTATAGGGGAATAGGGTGGGAAGTAATTTAATTATGTATAATTTATTGAATAATTTGTATTTATTAATATTTGGTTAATTGTGATGTTATAGTGTTAAATGTGTAAATTAATTTATTATTAATTGTTTAATAATTAGTTGTTAATTAATTTAAATTATTTAATTAGTAATTAATTATGGTAATTGTGTAATTAATTTTGGGTGTGTGTTGTGGTGTTTATAGGTGTGAAGGGTGGGAAGTAATTGATTTTTATTGATGAATTATTAATTAGTTGTTAATTAATTTAAATTAATTAATTAATAATTAATTAAGGTAATTGTGTAATTAATTTTAGGTGTGTGTTGTGGTGTTTATAGGTATAAATGGTGTGAAGGGTGGGAAGTAGTTTATTTTTTATTGATTAATTATTAATTGTGTGTTAATTAATTTAAATTAATTAATTAGTAATTAATTATGGTAATTGTGTAATTAACTTTAGGTGTGTGTTGTGGATATTATAGTGTTAAAGAATGTGTACTCAATGAATGTTTATTATCTTTTTTTATTAATAATATATTTTAAATTCATTATTAATTATGTTATTCATGGAAATAAATTTAAATAAAAATGTTGATGTCTTTTTTTATTGGTGTGGTGTTATAGGGTAGGAAATAAAATAAATACATTTATATTTTAAATAATTTGTTTGTTTGTGAATATTTGCTCCTTTAAAAAAATATTGTTTATAAATGTATTTATTAATTTATTTTATATAATAATTGTACCTTTTTGTTATATGTAATTAACATTATAATATGTATTCTTCTTATATGTTTAAAATATTTAATTGTATATTTCTAAAATATTGTTTATTTATTTTTAAGATTTTTTTTTTAATTGTTTAAATGTTATTAGTAATTTTTGTTTCTCTGCTATCCAATACTTTCCCTACTGTTGCACTCGCTGGAGTGGTGATAGTAATTTTTACCCCTCTGCTATCCAATACTTTCCCTACTGTTGCACTCACTGGAGTGGGAATAGTAAGTTTTATCACTCCGCTATCCAACACTTTCCCTACTGTTGCACTCTTTGTAGTGGGACTAATAATGTTTACCCCTTCGCTATCCAGCACTTTCCCTACTGTTGCAATCACTGGAGTTGGAACAGTAAATGTAATTATTTCACTATCCAACATTTTCCCTACTGTTGTATTTATTGTATTGTGAAATGTACGTTTTCATTTTATTTTAATAGTTTAATGTTTTAGTTAAGTATAGAATGGTTTTTTAAATTTTAAATTATTGATATATGTATATATGTTATTTTTATATAATTTAAAAGTTTAAAAATTAAATAAAGATAATAGTTAATAAATTATTTTAAAGTAAATATATGTATATGTATAAATTATTATGTTTGCGTGTTTATATCTTTTTAAATGAAGTTTAATTTTTATATGTAGTTAAATTGTATATTAAATGTAATTTATTTTTTAAAGATAATATTAATATTTTATAAATTTAATATATATTTTATTTATATTTTTAAATCAATATTTTTTACATGTATGTTTTTAACTTCGATATTTTTGATTCAATATTTTTGTACTTACCTGTTTAAGTATAGGGAGTCGATATTTTTACAATCTATGGGGCACATTACGATACCCGGCGTAAAAAAATCCGCCAGGCATGGAAGCGGCAAAAATCCGCCCGCACACACCGCCTGAACACCGACCACGCCATTATGAGTACACAAACTGAAAACCGCCATCGGCGGAAAAATCATACAAAATACCGCCCGCCATCGTCCGAGTCGGAGTCAAACCGCCCGCCACGGACGGAAACACGCACGACAACACAAAACCGCCCGCCCACACGGCCGACACACCGCACGTGAAATTACGATCGCACCGCCATGAGCGCGGAAAAACAACAAATATACCGCCCGCCAGCGCAAACAACGCCGATGAGAATCGACACGGCAGAAGCCATGGCGCCCACGTACCTGCACAGAAACCATCCGCACACAAAACCAATAGCACACAACATGGCCAACAAGTCCACACAGCAAAGCACGCACAAATACACAAGCACAGTACACATCCCGAAAACACCCCCGGACAAACAAAAAATACAAAGGCCAGAACCCCAGACACAACACACCTGAAAACAACAGACCATGAGGAAACACCCACATAGGTGAGTACAAAAGCAGCACTCCCACAGACCACAACCCCTTGCTACATTGCAAACCAGAGAGGAGAGGAGAGGACACAGTGACACAGCAAGGACAGCAGCACACCACAGAAACGCACACATCACAACCACCACCACCACCACCAAACACCGGCACCACAAACCCCCTGCACATTACACAACACACACCGCACCACCACCACAAACACCATGGCACCACAAAGGATGCCCAAGTTCACGCCCATGGAGCTGACGGTCATGGTTGACGAGATCATCAAGGTGTACCCACAAATCTATGGGAACATGGTCCAGCACACACCACTAGCCACCAGAAACAGAATGTGGACCCGGATCGTAGACCAGGTCAATGCAGTCGGGACCCTGCCCAGGAACAGAACCGAGATAAACAAACGTTGGAATGACGTCAAGAGCCTGGTCAAGAAGAAGGAGGGCAAAAACAGAGAGCTGGCTGCCGTCACTGGCGGAGGGAATCCCGCGCTCTTTAAGACCTTCAAAGCGTGGGAGGAGAAGGTGCGAGTCGTAATACATCCGGAGATCCTCGCCGGATTAGCAGGGGAGTGGAGGCTGGTAAGTACAAACTAATGTATACCAGCACACCGCTATGTACACACATGCGCAACCACCATGCCACAGCTCCCAGGGACAAACACCCCCATGTCCAGCACACAATACACAACACATCACACGCACATGCAACAGACACTACCACACACAGGCCAAACCGAACAACTGTAAGATGCGTGGGGACATGTGTACACTAAGCCAGCCACGTAACCACCAACAGGTCCACAAATATGCCAGAAGCGCCACAACGAGCACCCACCACACCCATGTGTCCGCCACAGCTGCACCAACTGACAAGTAACAGGTAAGTGGCAGGAACACAAAGTGCAGTGGGTCGGAGGGGGACAGCTGAAGTACAACACCCACCAGGCCCCCACTCCCACAGACCAGCAAGGTGGAGCACTCCCCACACCCATGTGTCAGGCACAGCTGCACCAACCGACAAGTAACAGGTAAGTGGCAGGAACACAAAGTGCAGTGGGTCGGAGGGGGACAGCCCAAGTACAACACACACCAGGCCCCAGTCCCACAGCACAGCAAGGAGGAGCATCCCCCACACCCCACACCCACGTGTCAGCCACCGCAGTGCACAACGACAGCCGAAAGGCAGACATCACGGTCCACAGCAATCGGTGTCAGTGGGTGTACAGCCACCCCCACGACCCACTACACCCCCCACCCCCACAGACCTGCAACATGGAGCACCCCCGCTAAGAGCCATGTGGCATCCAGTACAGTGCACGCACGAACAACTTGCAGGTGGGAAACTGGACAGGACTGGATTACTGGAGGCATGAGGACCATAACACCACCAACACATGGGACATGTCACGTAGCACACGAACACGCAGCACCGCCCACCGTCACGAACAAGTGAACAATGTGCACACGGACATGAACAGCAGACTCACACCCCACATGACCCATCACAGACATAGCAACACCCAAGGAGCCACGTCTGCATGCACAAGCCACACTGAATATAGTCCCACACGGCAGCCACTGTGCAACTCATCACACACAACCGAAACACCATTGAAGTCCTGTCCATGTAGCCCCTACTGCCTGTCAACCACACACCCCACAACTACGCCTATGTAAGACAAACAACACTAGACGCAACAGAGCGGAACAACACAAATGCACACGAACACCACTGAACCCATCAAACACACAGACACACCATGCACATACAACATACCATCCATCCCATCCGTCAGCCCCAGTTTCATGAAAGGCATGTCATCCGCACAGCTGCCACACATACAGCAGTCACGCTAAGACACATGCCCATGACCAACCATGTGCCAGAAGTCAATTAAGCGCACGACACACTGTGAGCAACAACACACAACATGGGCCACACCCCCGAGCACTGCAGTGATGCACATGGCACAGGGCAGCACGCACACCAAGGAGATGGGACAACTGCAATACGTTGGCTGGCACACAACTATCACTCACTCATAACGATGCGTCCAATGCCATGTCCAGTAACCACAACAGACAGCAAATATGCAGGGCATGTCAGGCATGCACACACCTCAGACCATGCACTGTCATGCTGCCACAACACATGTCACGTTCGGCACCCATGGCTCACAGCATGTACCCCAAAAGCATATACCCTCCCAAATGCGAATCTGGGGCATGGCCCCCATGTTGCCATATGCGTTCCTAAGCGTTCCATTTGAACTCCAAAAGCAAAGTACAAACCAGACCCAGGATGGGCCAGGAGCCCGCATACACCAGAGTCACAATGAGTAGGGGCAAAGCAACACACCCATCGGCATGGCCAATCCGTCCCATGCCACATGTGCACAGCACACAGTCCCATTGCCTAGCACACACACCTACAGATGCCACAGCCACACACTCGCCTCCGGGAAACCCATGTACGAGATTGCACGAACTGCCAATGTCAGACGACTAATACATACTTCGCCAGGTGCAACACAATAACAAATCTCATTCTCTCCACAGGTGACGAACTGCTGGACGCTGGGGATGGAGACAGCAGCCAGCACAGCCAGCCTACAAGCCCCCAACGAGGACACACGGATCTGGAGGATCTGTCCACCTCTTCGGACACGGACCACCAAGCTGGCCCATCTGGCGTGGCAGGGCCCAGCCGCTCCCCAGGACCCCTCCTACCCACCAACCCATCATCCAGGGATGCTGAACAGTCCCAGTCCCCTGCTGCCACTGTCGTTGCGGCCACACCCACGGTCATTGCGGCCACTACCACTGCCGCAACCGCCACCATCGCCGCACCGACCACCACCGCCTCCACCACCACCACGTCTTCGCTGGCACCAGCCCCAGCGCAGGTGGTGGCCCGGCCGACTGGATCCACCCTGGGAGCCACAGCGAGGACCGTGGTGAGCAATGTGGCTAGTGGGCAGGCCGGTGGCAGCAGGACTGGTAGGAGGAGCAGGGTCAGGGAAACGCCAGCCTCCCCTGGGAGCCATGCCCTGCCTCAAATGGACAGAGTCCTTGGGGCCTATGAAGAGGCCCAAGGACAATGGGCCAGGTCTGCTACTGACACGCGGGAGGTGCTGGGGGTGCTGAGGTCCATGGACGCCCATATGGGCCAATTCGTGTCCCGTATGGACCAACTCGTGGACCTCATGGGCCAGCTGGTGGTGGCGGTGGGGTCACAGGCAAGGCCAGCAACACCACCTCCGCCACCACCTGCTAGGGCGCAGGCTCGGGCAGCAGTGTCCACTTCCCCTGCGTCCACAGCCAGTGAGCACACCTCACCCACCACCAGCAGGTCGCCACCACACACCCCCCTCCCAAACGTGGAAGGGGCCGTCCGAAGAGGAAACAGATCTCCCGGGAGGACTTCGCACGCTCCAGTCGCAAGTGAGGCAGCCAGCCAGCCTTCCGCCAGCCTTCCTTGACCAGCCACTGCATTGACTTGCTCTACGATCCCACTCCACACAGCCATCTGGATGGCATGTGTGTGTTGGACTATGGACATAGAACCAGTGGGTACACCCTGATCATCACGCAGCCATGACCGACAGCTCATTGTCACTGCACGCACCACTTTTGTCATCACCTTACACACAATCACATGTCACAGTTTGTAATAAATGCACCTTTTTCACTAACTGCTGTTTGTGCCCTGTGTCTTTATTGTACGGAATACAACGGCCACCTTGGGCGGAAAGGCACCTGATGCGTGGCATGGAAATGGAATCCGGAGGGCCTGTAGGGACCTAGGGGTGGGAGACAGAACAGGAGCACATTCAATGAGTGTGTCACACACCCATCACACAGTACATGTCAACAACTACAAGCAATGTACACACGTCGCACAGAGCAATAGGGCACAATGCCACAGCCACCAACAGTGGCATACTACCCTGGCCATGGAGCGTTGACACACTGCACGCAGTGAACATACGGCCACCCTGACACAGCACACACACACCTGCATAGATACAGACACATCATCCGTCGTACATGGACACTCACCGTCAAGTGAAGTAGCGGGCGATGAGCTGCTGGCGCACATTCCCAGCTTCCTCCTCTCCGCTGTCCACCTCACTCGAGCTGTCCTGGTCTGCGGGCTGGGGCCCTGGTTGATCTCCGTCATCCACAATGAGGGGGATCTGCTTCCGAATGGCCAGATTGTGCAGCATGCAGCACGCCACCACTATCTGGCACACCTTCTGTGGGGAGTACGCCAGTGCACCCCGGTGCGGTCCAGGCACCTGAACCTGGACTTGAGGAGGCCAAAGGTACGCTCGACCACACGTCTGGTCCTCCCATGTGCCTCATTGTATCGATCGTCTGCTGGGGTGCGAGGATTCCTCAATGGACTGAGCAGCCATGCCCCATTCGGATACGCAGAGTCACCTGGGTGTGAGGGACACAGAGAACCGTTGCTATTCCAACTGGACAGGGGACAGCATCGCACAACCAGCACGCTACACCACTCCACATACTCACCGACAATACAGCCACGATCCTGTTGCAGATTGGCCATCAGTCGTGGCAAGATGCTGTTGCGCATTATGTGTGCGTCATGGGCCGAGCCTGGAAACTTTGCACACACGTGGGTGATCACCATGTCCGCAAGGCACACCACTTGCACATTCAGGGAGTGCGTGTGCTTCCTGTTGCGGTACAGGTGCTCAGTGGCCTGTGGTGGAACAAGGCCAACATGAGTGCAGTCAATGGCTCCCACGACGTGTGGGATTCTGCCAAGGGCATAGAATGCACCCTTCACTGCCGCCAATTCACGAGCCCTGGGGAATCTGATGTACCTGTTCCGGTACAGCATCATGGCTGCCAGTACATCCCTCAGCACCTTGCTGAACATGGGCTGGGACATCCCTCCTCCACTGCCCACTGTGTGCTGGAATGACCCAGTGGCGAAGAAATGCATGGCGGCCATCACCTTAGCCGTGGGGGTGACAGCAGTCGGATACACCCTGCGGGGACGGAGATGGGGCTCTAACATGGCACACAGTCGATGCAGAGTTGGCCTGTCCAGCCGAAACTTCCTGATTACCTCTGTGTCGTCCATGTCCGCCAGCAATTGGTATGGGCGGTCAATGTTCGGTCTCCGCCTGGGTTAAATGGCAGAGGACACATGTCAAAGCAACACGGCACATAGCAATTTCGCATACACATCACTGACATGACTGAGCAAGCACATGAGCCACAGCCCAGCTGTCAAGCTGGGACGGCACGGCCACAATACACTTACACAGGTCTCCCAACAATGGCAATGGCAAGTGAGACATACCACTGCCATGTGCATGCACATGGGGATCTAGGCCCCAATGATCATGGAGGGCCCACATGTACGCGTGGGTAGGCTACACATGATTGTTCACTGGTCGCCACCCCCAGTCAGTGTTTCGAATGGGAAGGTTGTCGTGCTGGTGGTATGTTCGATGTGGCGGATGGGCGGGCCTAGGTGCGGGCTTACATTCCGGACATGGGGGGTAGTTGGATTGGCGACTAGTTGCAGTACACACGGGACACGTCTCTTCCTTTCCACATCTGGGTCATCCCTTGTACTAACTGACAGTGATACAGTCATCTTCGCCCCAGCCCTCATGTCCTCCCCTCGCCCCCCAATATGCATGCTCACCTGCGAGGCTAGCGCTTGCACAGGCAGCCGCAAGCTCGCACCAGAGAGGGCAAGGAGTGTATGTGTGGGTCCAGTTGCACGAGTGGGCTGTCTCAGGGTATGATGTGTGGCGGGACGCCGTCCACCTGCGTGGTGCCCCAAATGGAGACCCGGCCTGCATGGACTATGCATCACAGTCTTCGCCTTCCGGATCCGCCACCTGCGACACCCAGTGGCTGTGGCTGCCCTTGCGGCCATGCCGCGTCCGTCTGTGGCTGATGGCCCACACATTCACTCTTTGGCCTCTCTGGGGAGGGCTCAGGGGTGGTGGCGCACGCGCTTGCACTTAGTCGCAATGGCATGTGGCGTGGTTGGTATGATGGGCAATGGATGGGATGGTGCAAGCCACCTCCCGTGACGTCAGTGCTGCTCGTGCTGTGGTGCGTCCCCCTACACTTCCATTTGACTTTTTGCCATGCTGGACGTTGAGGTTCTATTGCCTGCGTGATATGACCAGGAGGAGCGCGAGGAGACCTCTCACACACCATGCTCCACTGCCATCCCGTGCCCTGTATCGCCTGTGCGGATTGACTATGTTGGGGTTACACCTGGTCGACTGGGGCTGTGTGTGCCTTGTCAAGGGGCATGGCGGGCGCACAACAGGATCCAGCTCGTCCACAGAGGGTGGGCTGAGGTGCGCCTGGTACCGCTTTGTACGTGTGCCCGGCTGCTGTGCACACACGTGTTCACTCCCCCCGACAGGTGTCCTCTCACAATGCCCAGGGAAGCGGTGGTGTACTGTTCATGAGCCCTCCCAACACGGCGTGCTCCAACTTGGCATGTGCGCATCTACCCGTCGCACCCACCCACCTGAGCACTGCGTCCATACGACTTCACACGACACATGTGTGTCTTCCACAGTAGTGCTACTCATTTGCGTTGACATCCAATACCAGTGGACTACATGGTCATGTCACGACTGCCGTGTACTTCACATACTCTCATCCTCTCTCATTCGTACTTGTGAAATGAGTCAGCGGAGACAGTTCTGGTTTCAAACATTATATTGAGTCTTCTGTCCTCTGTGATGCAGTATAGTGGACACTACTGGCAGCGGAATACATACTGAGGATATACTGAGCATGATTACAAATGGGATAGGGTGTGGGGTTACATCTGCTTGGCCAAGGCTGTGCTAATGTACATTTACGTATAGCTGCGGAGCTGCGGACTTTGACACAGACGGTATACATGTAGCCTACCAGACCGCTCGGCATCATGGGCACAGTCCATCTCAGTTCCATGTGACAGGCTCTTGCTGCCGCGTGCATGTGAGATGACATCAGGGCATGTGCTTGCGTGCATGCAGCGGCGTGCCACTTGTTGTTGCACTGTGGTGGTTACTGGACATGTCACAGTCACTGGGGTCGTGTTGTTGTTGTATGCACTTGTCGTCCATGCAAAGGTCCTGGTATGGGATTCCCGGGGCGGGGGTGGGAGGGGTGCAGCACCCACAGACTCCAGGCGACCTATTCATGTCCACTGAGCGGTGTGTGTGTCCATGTGCGCTGGATCCATGTCGTGTCCTGGTTGTTCGTGCAGTTCCGTCCATGTGGGTGCGATGCACAGAGCCCATGCCACTGCCTCCCACGATGCATGCGGTGTTCCTGGATGTGATGGGGAACAGTGTGCATGTCCCGGTCATATCCGATGTCATGGCGATGTCGTTGATGGTGTGGTTACAGTTGCCGGTCGTTTGGTATGGCTGTTGTGGTGGTGACTGGCCAGTCCATGCGGAAGCTGAGCATGGGTGCGGGGTTGGACTTCATAGGTCACTCGGGGAACCTGCGTTGTGGTCCGACGTATTTACAGGTTGTCAGGTATGCGATGCCGTCCAGCAGGGCTTCCATGTCATTGGTGGTGTACATGTTTGCCAGCCAATGAAGCGGATGGTGGCTGTCAAGGTGTTGTTCGTAGGTTGTCCCTTGGAGGACCATGATGGGGCATGCTGGGTGACATTCGATGTAGCTGTTCTCGATGATCCGTCGTGTGGAGGCACAGTGGTTCCATTTCAGTGCGCGTGCGATGTTGGCCACATACGCCATGCCCCCATAGGCAGAGCAGGCCCTGTCGTGTGCGTCCAGAGGGAGGAGTAGTGGTAGCAGGTCCGCCTTCAGACATGCCGGGTTGGAGAGGCATATCTCGACGGGATGCTGGTAGGGACACCTCCGACAGTAGAAGACGGGCATGACGCAGCTGAACAATGTGATGCGGTAAGTCAGTCGGTAACTTACGTTCAGCAGGGACAGGAGATCGCATCCCAATGTATGGAACAGGTTGGTTTTGTACAGCTTGAGCTCTTCGGCGTAGTTGGGTAGGTGTGTTGCGGTTGCCATTTCGCAGCGGTGCGTTGTGGTGGCGTGCTCCGGCTGTGTGTGCAGTCTGCAATGTGCACACTCCGGGGTTGCTGTGAGCTCTGTGTAGTCGTGGGGAGACAGGACTTGTGTTCTGTTGGCTTGTTTGGAGGACACGGGCCCTCTTCCCACATGCTTCTCAGACAGTTCAAGGTCAGTGCTGTGTGACTCCTTCCAATTAACTTGCATGTGGCCGACATGGGGGAGTGTTTTCTTCTTTCTTCCCCGTCCGTTGTGTGCTTCTGTGATATGCGCTATCTGCCCTGTGGTCGGTCTCCTCGGCAAGCCTGTGTTGGTCTATTCTTGGACAATGGCTGTATTCACCGGCTTCTGTCGTAGGGCTGTGGTTTCGGTGTTGGAATGGAAGGTCATTCAGTGCTGTCTGCTCTCCCTTGTGTGGGCGGCAGCCTGCCTTTCCGCTCTGCGTTGGGCCTTGTGTGTGGATGTAATTCTTGGGCCACCTGTTGTCGGTCACCGGGCTCTTTGGTGTTCCGTTTCATGTGTCTTGTTCATATGTGCAGGGTGGTATGGGTTTTTCAGTGTGGTACTGGCGTTCCTCTTCCCGAAGGGGCCCTGCTTCTCCTAGTTGGTGTTGCCGCCGCTGTGTGCTTCGCCATGTTTGTTACACTGGGGTGTGTCCTGCTGTTGCGTGACTTCACTGACATGTGTGCGTCGGTTGTGTGGCGTTGGGTGTTGTCCGTGAATTGGGCGTTGGGGACATGTCTGTGGCCGGCCTGTCACGTGTCATGTGCGTTCGGGGTGGGGCTGGTGTGTGTGCTGCTTGGTTGTGTGTCTGTGTCTGTGTGCGACGCATGCATGGCGCTGCGGTTGGCCTCTGCGTTGTGCGCATGTGTGGCGGCGTCATCGGCGCTTTGGGGCTGTGACGGGGTGGTTGGTTCCTAGTCCCAAGTGGTGTGTACACATGTGTTCTGCGATGTTACGATTTGGCCTGTGTGTCATCTGTGGATGCGATGGTGGATGTGTTGTGTACACGCGCTGGTGGGGGGTTGTCCTCTTTTTCCGCCCTTGCACTGTGTGCGCTGTTTGCGTGCACTTGTTGTGTGTGTGCCTACCTGCGTCTCCGCGGTGCGTTGCGTCCTTGGTGGTGCATCAGCAGAAGCATGGGAAGGGCCTGCAGTGCTGGATTCATGCCCGGGATGCCGCTTCTTCGTTGTCCGTGCTCTGCGTCCGTGTTACCGCCTCTCTTTCACGTACGGTATCTCTTTGCCGTGGGAGCCGTTTGTTTGCGGCATCGTAATTTATGCGCCGGGCGGGACGTGTTTCGTCGGACGGTGTGTGTCAGTTGAGCTGCGCCGCTACGTGTACGGGCGCACTTTGATGGCGGACGGTGTTGCTGGCTTGCCGGCGGTGTTTGGCCTGCTTTTCGCATCGTAATTGGGCGGGCGTGTGGACTGCTGCGTGCCGGCGGTAACTGGTGGTTTTTGCATCCGCCAGCACGGCGGTAGTGCTTCCGCCCGCCATCGTAATGGGCCCCTATATTTTTTTAGCATCGATATTCTATCAGTGAACCCATTTATATTCTGTTTCAAGGAGCTAGAGATAATACAAAGCCGGACTGCATTGTCTGATGTTCAGAGCCCTTAGAAACCGGATTATAAATTATTTCTGTGGTTCAGTACATAACCAACAGAAAAAAAGTAAATGCAGCAGTTCTGTGAGGAGTTCGTATCACAAGGGCATGGGTTAAGGAGGGAATCATGGAATACATTACTGGGGTAAGAGAACCAGAAAATGAGAGATACTAAACCTGAACCTTGTGAGATAGTACCTTTTTGTATGACATAAGGAAAACCAGGGGTATGGTTCCACGCTTTTGTGGTGACTAGGAGTAAGTATTCAGCCTCTCTCTTCTTACCCACCTCTGTGCGTTCCCTGTGCTCCTTGAGTGTGGTTAAGAGATCATACTTCAACTGATGTTTAGGGATAGTAGCAATAAGTTGCGGGTTCAAGAAACAATCTGCTCTTCCCAGGAGTTCAAGCTGTTTCTTGACTTTGCTGATCCATGGAATTTTGTGCATATAATCAAGACACAAGCAGTCATGAATAATTGATCGATTAAGTACGGGTTCGTCCTTTGACCAGATAGACCGTCATAACATTATTGCGCAATTTGGATGCGATCTTCTATGGCAACCAGGCATAGTTTCATGTGACATAGTATTCTTCTGGTTAATTAGTAAGCGCTACCTATTGGGTAAATGTCTTGTGCATATTCTGCACTACAGCTGCGTAAAGGACCATGAGGTAATGTTTCCAGTAACATTGTGTTCAAGTAATTTTGGCAGTGTGATTGTTCCTTGAGCATCTTCATCCACAGATCTGTGATAACGTGAATTCTCTTCAAGAGAAGTCGACGAGACTACGAAGAGGTGAATCTCCACCAAACAGGGGTACTTCCTTTTAACTAAATGAAGTAAGTTCTTCTTTGGTGAAGATGTCCTTGTATTTCTCAGCATCAATAATACGACACCAAAATCAGCTGGAAACGCGCTCGGGGGCCTTTTGTTGAGCTGTCCATTTGCATACTACTAAGAAAAACGGGGAATGGCAAAATGGGAGGAGCTTGCAGATGATTTTGGTCATTTGCGTACTCAGGGTAATTAAAAATGAGAATCATGGACTCTACTTTCACCAGGAGATGATGAGAAACAAATCACTTGTCACAATCACCCCAGATCAGAATGTGCTCAATAGATCAATGATGCATTCAACTCCTTTATGGATTTCAGATTGTTTTTCAACATGGAATACGAGAGGAAACACACTTGCTTTGCCTTCCCCAGGCCCAAGAAGTTAGGTTTTTTCCTGATTTCGGCCCGGGGGCCTGGTCAAGATTCACTGAGGGAGTGGGGCCGCACGGCCCCCCTCCCAAGGTCGATTTCAGCCCTGGGTACCCCCTCCACGGGGCCCGGCCATAATACAACAGGAGAGGGGAGCTGTGCAGCCCCACTCCCGTGACCAATTTCAGCCCCGGGGACCCCGTTTCCCGGGGCCCAGCCACGACTCCCCGGGTGTCCTGGAGCCCAACCAGGGCACCCAGTGTGGTTTGATAGGGACCACAGGGTGAGCCTCAAGGCTCCTGTGGTCCC
Organism: Calotriton arnoldi; assembly: GCA_963921515.1. NCBI lineage: Eukaryota > Metazoa > Chordata > Amphibia > Caudata > Salamandridae > Calotriton > Calotriton arnoldi. Next base: position 2,606,510 of record CAWUFW010001731.1, read on the forward strand.
AGCCAGCTCCACGCCTTCTGCAGGAGCTGGCATTGCACTCACAGACAGAGTGCTGCTAGTAATGCACCTCCCAGTGTGGGCAGGGAAACAGATGAAAACTCCGCTCTCAGGAAGCAGGATTCTCGCTTGCTGGAAGTGGAGTCATTTTTGCTTTGGGGAGCTGTCAGCTCCCATCAAGCGAAAGCAAGCTGCTATGTCCTGGGTATGGGCACCCTGGGACACAGCAGGAGCTGGCCCTGGGGGGTGGCGGTCCACAAGGCCATTAATGGTTCCAGAATGAGGGCTACTTGGCCCCTTCTTTAGAATGAACAGGCCAGGCCGGGGGAGGTGGTGGTCCCTGGGGCAATATATGGCCCGGGAGGAGGGACTGCGCGGCCTCCCTCCCATTATTGTAAACATGGCCCCGGGGAGGTGGTGGTCCCTGGGGCCCTTTTGGCCTTTGGAAGGGGGGGTCCACGTGGCCTCCTCCTTTTTTCTCATAAAGCCCCGGGGAGGCTCGGGCTCCTAGAACCACAGGAGGAGGGCAGCGCGGCCCTCCTCCATTTTAGATGAGACTCGGCCAGCCACGGGGAGGTGGCGGTCCGCGGGGCCCAGTTTGGCCATGGGGAGGAGGGCCTCGTGCGCCCCTCCCCTTTTTTAAAAATAAAATAAATATTCCCCCGGGACCTGAGTACTCCTCCCGTGACAAATATTCAAAGACGTGCCAGAGCCTGTGCTTCTTCTTTTTTTATTTTGTATTTTTGTCATGGAATCGCAACTCCGTAATGATTTTCCGGCATTTTGTTTTTTAAAACAATGCTTTTTTGCCCTGGTGGGGTCCCACGGAGACACCAGGACCAGAGCTAGGGGTCAGGGTATTCCTTCCTGGTTGAAATGTTGGCAGCCAATCATATTTCAGCATGGGGACTGTTGGATCCTCGGAGGATCCACATCCCTATGTATACAAATTTAGTTTTCTTTAAATAACTTTAAATCTACAGAATGGATTTACATCAAATAACAAAAAGGGTGCTTTCTGGACCAAGAACTAGCTTTCTGGCAAATTTGGTGTAATTCTGTCCAGCGGTTAGGGCTGTAGTTGTGTTCAAAATCCTTACGGGGCGTGGCCAACCGGCACCCAAGATGGCCGCACTGGAGTAGAGCTTCGATCGGCACCTCGTTAGATTTCCCCACATCCACCTAATACATCCGTTAAGCCCAATACAGCCATAGATCTGGTGCTCCCTTACCTCCAGGGGCGGCCCGGTCCAGGAAGGACCGCAATCCGTCCATCCGTGCAGAGTTATCGTCGCTGGCAGTGAGGTGCGCTGTGGAGCAGAGGAGGCTCCGGAGGCGACGGTGCAGGGTGCCTAACTACATCACATCGGCTGTGGAAACACGGGCCTGCAGGCCACGGAGCCTGTCCTCGTTGTGTGGCCCCACTCGCCTCCGGCCTGAGCGCTGCATCGGCTCTGCCTGCCTACTCTCGGCACGGCTCCGACGACGGCCACTGTGGACTCCCGGCTGCTAGCTGTGAAGACGACGTAGCCGGGTGGGCTCCGGTATACGTAGCAGGCCGCGAAGGGCCTCCCGCACCATCGGCGCAGCTCCGGACATCGCAGCGAGGGGAGAGTGGTACTTCCCCGCCCCACCCCCCCTCTGTATTTTTGCAAAATTAGTCACCTGACATCTGGGACACAGGGCCTCTCTCCACCTCCTACGGCCCGAATTTGCAGCGCATGTTGGCTCCCCTCTCCCATGGTGGATAACAGGCACCCGGGAAGCATATTTGGTGCATGAATACTGTGGACACACATTGAGAGATCGCTGACACCTGGGTCCTCCCTCCATGTAGGGGGTGTGGAGCACGCCGCGTCTCACGGTGCGCCCTGGGAGGCCAAGGATTGTCTATTTGGGAGCTACAATAACTCCGCAATGCCTTACATAATTGTCAGGATGCTGGGGACATAGGGTGCGGTCGCATTGACGTATGAGGAGAGGGGCAGCATCAACAGGACTGGACACAGGCATTTGGGGCACCTGATGAACTGAACAACGACCGGCGTGGAGTGGTGGGGCACCACTCATTCACACTTTCTCCTGTTTCCCGGGTGCTTTCTCCCCTTGCGTCTGCGAATTCACTACCCCGGGTGTTCCGGGGCTAATTTCTGACGCCGTCTTCGAGGCCATGGCTGCCGCGAAAGGATCCAGGCAGACCCACCTGTTGAAGTTGGCAAAATTTGCCCATTCCAAGGCAGATGCTGTGGACGAGAAGCACACGGAGCATGAAACAAAGCAACAGCCCGATGACGGGGCCACGACGCTGGTGGATGTCATGGAAGCCATACAGGGGTCTGCTCGGCGCTGGAGCATAAAATTGATACAGTGACGGCTGAAGTCACCCTTATGCATGCTGACCTACGTAATATGGGAGAGAGGGTCAAGGCGACCAAAGATTCAGTCTCGACGCTCCAAAAATCCACGAAAACGCTGGAAACGACGGTCAAGCGGCTGCAGGCTCATACGTCAGACATCGAGGCTAAACTTGAGGATAATGAAGGGCGCACACACAGAAATAACGTGCGAATTTTGGGGGTTCCCGAGAGAGCGGAGGGGCAAGCTACCGACCTTTTTGTCGAGGATTTGATTCAGAACCACCTAAAGCCTTGGTCACTATCACAGTACTTCTCAGTTGAACGTGCTCATAGAGTACCTCAGGGCCCCCGAAACTAGGCGCCCCCGCGTCCCATCTTGGCGAGGATATTCAATTTCCGCGACAGAGACATTATCCTCCAAACGGCACGTGCCGCCCCGCTCAAGTTTGAGATCTCGACAATTACATTCTTTCCAGTCTTCACTTTCAAAGTACAACAAAAGCGCAGATCCTTTCTGGAAGTGAAGGGGGCACTCCGCGACAAAAACTTGAAATACACGATGCTCTTTCCAGCCAAGCTGCGGGTGCAAGCGGAGGGGAAGTCTTGTTTTTCAGACTCCAGAGGAAACTTGGGACTGGTTGGAGGGATGGAGATCCCCCGGCGCTCAGAAACATAACTCTCCCAGTCGGATGCAGCGACAAGAGAGGGCCGATCGTGAAGAAGGTGTTTGATCATTGGTACTACTCACCTTAACTTTGTTACTCGACCTACCTCCCACAGCAACAGAGTTCCGCTGTATGCCGGAGGGGCGATGATGGCCGACCGACCCCACCGGGGCATGGGTGACTATAACACAAGAGAGACAGATCCTATGTTTACTTGTTCTTACATATGTTGCATTTGTAATGAAAGGCCAGATGTGACCACGTCACGCTATATACTGTTATGTGCTGTTGTTGGGGGCGGGATTGCCTATTGATGTTATGTAGGTTGCACACCAGAAAGAGATTACTATTTGTAGCACACTGTATCATGGGCTCGCATAGTTGAGATTATGGGGGACTGGGGCCTTATTGTTGGGTAGCTCCGGTGGTGAAGCGTTCCCTTTCACAAAGTATATTAGTTCAGGGTACACAGGCACTCTGCAAAATTGGGGGTGGGCAGTTCTACGTCCACGTTGCAGGGAGGCAGGGTGGGGGGATCCAGGGTGTTTCAACGGGTTTAGTTGTAGTTTCAATGTGTGTGTTCAGTGCAGTCTTGTAGACGGTGCTCCCTTTAGTGCACCTTGGGTCGTCAACAATGTGAGCAATAGTGTTCCAGGGATCATGTGCGCAGTGTCTCAGATGCGATCACTCGTTGGGGGCGGTAGGACGGACCCTCAATGTTGCTTCTCCGGTATCCGTCGAGGGGATGGCCTCCAAAACCACGTTTTAATGACTGATGACCAAGTAACGGCGCCACTATTGAGCCGCCTTAAATTACTCTCTTGGAATGTAAATGGCTTGGGGGATCGCATCAAACGAGGGATAGTGCTGCAATATCTGAAACGACAGGCCCCGGACCTTGTATTACTACAAGAAACTCATATCCAAGGAACCTCCTACTGTGCACTCAATAGATGGGGCTATAAGTTGGTGGCTCACGCGGGCTATGCTAAGGGGTCCAGAGGGGTGGGTATTCTTGCACAGAACTTCTTCCCTTTCCAAGTGCACAAGGTCACTCGTGACCCACTCGGCAGATTTGTCACGGCCTCGGGTCAATGGGAGGGTAGGTCCCTCAATGTAACTTCCCTATATGTACCTCCTAGACTTCAATCCTCTACTTTGAATGACCTAGGCCCACATATATTAAACCTGCCTGAGGGTGACGTATTGGTGGGGGTGATTGTAATCCTGTGCTTAATGGAGACCTAGACCGACAGCCGCCTAGACGAGGGGAACCACCCTGGAAGCTACTGGCAGATTTCCTTGAGGCGTTGGGTCTGATAGATGTCTGGAGGGTGTGCAACCCTACGACCAAACAATACACTTTCCTCTCCAGGGTCCACGGTAGTATGTCCCGCATAGACTACATCTTCTGCAAAGCCACCCAACTTCCCATGTTCGGAGGGATCTCCTTCCTCCCCAGTGGTATCTCGGACCATACCCCGTTGGTGGCGTATTACGGAGGCATCCCCCCCCCACGCGTCATGAAATGGTTCTTAACCCTTCGTACCTCAGGGTGCCTGCGATTCGAGATAAACTGACGGAGACCACTAATAATTATTTTGCAGAGAATGACGGTTCTGTTGATTCTGATGTGACGCTGTGGGAGGCATACAAAACGGTGATCCGAGGTAGCGGGGTGGCGGCAGTAGCGGGACATATAAGGAAGAAAAACGGAAACAACTGGATGAGATAGAAAGTGAGATTGCCCTTCTCGAACATGATCTCGTGACGTCAGGCACGCCAGATACCACACACAAATTATCCATAAAGCAAACTGAGTATAGAAACGTCGCTGAGGATGCAGCTAGGGCCCACTTTCGGGCCACTCAGCACCGTGTTTATGATATTGGTGACAAGGCTAGTAAGCTGTTAGCGTGGCTCGAGAAACAGGAAGTGGCCACAGGTGGGTGGCTGAGATTATAGACCAGGATGGCGTAAAACTGCAGGACAGAGCAGGGATTGCGGGAGCATTTACTTACCACTTTAAGCGGGTCTACACCGCTACCCGGGCCTCCACTCATGCTGAAGGAGCAGAACTGCTAGCCACTCTACACCTCCCCGTTCTAGAACCCCAGGATGTAAAAGATCTAGATACCGCCTTGACTACCGAGGAGGTGTCCAAGGCGATTGGCGCCTTGCAGTCCGGAAAGGCCATGGGCCCCAGTGGCCTACCAATTGAACTCTACAAATCTAATGCCTCTACAATTGCCCCATTTCTTATACGGATGTACGAGGAGAGTGTGACCAGGGGTGTCCTGCCCAAAACGCAGAGACTAGTTAATATTGTAGTCATACATAAAAAGGGTAAACCCCCGAGCAGTGTAGCTCGCACAGGCCTATTTCCCTCCTAGACCCAGAAGTTAAAATACTAGCCAAAATTCTGGCTCGGCGTCTTTCACCTTATCTTCACAAACTGATACACCCGGACCAGTCCGGTTTCATGCCAACTAGGAATACCACGCTGAATCTCCGACGCCTTTATGGAGTCCTAGGTAGAGCCTCCACAATACAGGAGGACTCCGTGATTATGTCTTTAGATGCCAAAATGGCTTTCGACATGATTGAGTGGCCCTTTTTATTTGCCTCACTTGAAAGATACGGGTTTGGAGATCGGTTTTTGTCTTGGGTGCGTCTCCTTTATTCGGGGCCGTTAGCCCGAATCACGGTGAATGGAGGGCGATCTGCAACATTTGCACTACAGAAAGGTACGAGGCAGGGTTACCCCATTTCACCTCTGCTCTTCGCTTTGGCCCTGGAGCCTTTGGCAATCTGGATTAGGGTGACCCCCTTGTCAGGGGCCTCAATGGGTCGGTAGACTGGATGGATAAAATCTCCCTCTATGCCGATGATATTTTACTCTACTTGGCCAGACCCCGGTTTTCCATCCACCGCATATTGCATATATTTGCCCTCTTTCAAAAGTACTGGGCTATACTATTAGTGGGATAAATCCCTGGTCTATGTTTTGAGCAGGGAACGCCCAACTCTAAACACAGGCTGTGAGGCCAAGATAGTCACAGACGGTTTTCTGTACCTCGGAATCTACATTACGATCAGCTTTACAGTTTTCCACGTCCAAAATCTTGTTCCGCCTCTGCGTCGCTTTCATGCTGACGTGCAACACTGGAAAACACTACCCCTTACGTTATTAGGCAGGGCTGCCCTCTATAAGATGATGGCGCTCCCCCGTTTTCTCTATGCCCTACAAAACACACCCTATTTGGTTCCATCACACTACTTTCAAGCAATTGAATCCGAGGTACGCGCCTTGCTTTGGAATAATGGTACACCCCGCATAGCCCTAGCTAAGCTTACGAAAAGTTGGTATGATGGCGGTATTGCCCTACCCGCTATTAGAACCTATTACTGGGCCTCGCAGTTGGTGGTTCTTAATCATTGGGTGCACCAACCCATTGCGGACCCGGCCTACAGGATGGACAGGCATAACATGCTCCCCGGTAATTATTCAAGGGCAATCTATGGTGGAGCGAAACATGCACCAGACACACCCCAACTTCCACCACAATTGCTCTGTGGCACAAGGTGACAGCCGCCCTCGGGTGGAGAGCCAAAATTACACGAGCCACTCCATTGCTCGAAACATGCCAACTGGGTATGTTGTCAAAACAGCCAGGATTTGAAAAGTGGGACCTGATAGGCCTCTCGACAGTCGCTCCCGTTCAGTGACCTGCAGAGAGACTACCAATTGCAAAGCGGAGAAACTTTTCGCTACCTCCAAGCCCGTAGTACGTTACAAAGAGCCTTACCAAAGGGAACTGACCTGCCGGTCTCCTCGCCCTTAGAAGACAGACTATTAGACGATTACCTCCAAGAAAAAGCCATTTCATTGACATATCGCAAAATACTTAATAACACACCTGATACCCAGGGTAAAACTCGTGCAAAATGGGTAGACGACGTAGGGGATATTAGTGACGAAGACTGGCATGAGGTCCTGGCTTCTCCCCGTGAGGTGGCGATCCGTTCTCGATTCAAACTCATTCAACTTAAACTATTACACAGAGCTTATTACACTAGTTTAGTGCTTGTCAAGATGGGGGTACTGGGTTCCCCGGCCTGTCCCAGAGGATGCGGTCACACCGGCACTTACCTACACTGATGGTGGGATTACCCGATCCTTCAGAAGTACTGGGGAAAGGTCTTATCAGCTTTGTCTCGGATTTGTCACAAACCCATCGATGTTTCCCCCGGCTTTGACTTCTTAACATCTGGGAGGCTACTGACTTGTCAAGAACTGAGAGGATGTGGGTCTCTCTGGGCTGTATGGTGGCAAAACACAATATAGCCAGAACATGGAAAGGAGTGGCCAGGTCAAGGTTCAATGACTGGGAATCAGACATGGATTGGTGCATGCAAGCGGAGAGGGTTATATATGAGAGCAGGGGATACCCACGCAAATGGACTAAAATCTGGGGTCCTTGGAATGTGAGCAGAGGGTTGATATGCACTCCTTTCAGCGATGATCCCCCGATGTCAGCAGATCACGATGCTTAGTAATGTTTTGAACATGATGAAAACTACGAAACATGTGATACTATTGTAGACCCTGTTTAACTATATGACAATTACTGTACTTATGTAATATGATTGACAAACTTGTTGGAGACTGCACTACATTGCACTTTTTGTTTGTGATGCTTTCATTTTGTTTTAGCAATAAAAAGATTTATAATTTTTTTTTTTTTAAAGAAATCCTTACGGGAATTAACATGGGGAACACACTTTTTTTGACCACCATTTTTTCTCAACCCCCGCTTGATGGATCACCCCAAAATTTTCTGTGCACGAAAAGACCCAACTTCACACTTATTTGGGGGAAATTTTGTGAAGATTCGATCAAACGGTGCCTAAGATATAGGCAAGTCAAAAATGCTTTTCCTATGGAAACTAGGTCCTAACTATAACTCCCTACTGGTATATTCACTGAAAAAAAATAAAGGTTACAGGGATGTTATAGTTAGGCTCAGATGTCACTCGTACAAAACCAGTGAAATTCAGCAGTTAGAGGTACCTGAGCTAACTATAACTTACGCCCCGCAATGCACTGCATATAACCTCACATATTACATCACTCATAACATGGTCAGAGGGGTTTTGCCCACCAAAAACCCTCAGCATCCAAGGGGACTTCATCCCCAACCAGTAGTGCTCCTGGAGGCGCGTTTGCAGAGTGATGAAGAAAGGAGGTGTGGCTTTCAAAGACCTCTCAGCAATCCCGCTGTATGGGACTTACTGGAGGCATGAGGAGGGGTTCCTGGTCCCCAAAGACCCTCAGCATCCAAGGGGACTTCATCCCCTTACCAGTAGTGCGCCTGGTGGCACGTTTGCAGAGTGGTGGAGAAAGGGGGCAGCTTGTCGAAGACCTCTCAGCAATCCGGCTGTGTGGGACTTACTGGAGGTAACAGAAGGGGTAGTTGACCCCCAAGGACCCTCAGGAGTCAAGGGGACTTCATCCCCAAAGTAGTAATGCGCCAGGAGGCACATTTACGTAGTGGCGGTAAAAGGGCCTCCGGTGACTTGCCGGGCTCGGCTTTTTGTTTATTTGTTTGTTTTGTTTTATTAGGGAGACCACATGGCCCTCCCTCCATGGCTGATTTCAGCCCAGCGGAACCCATCCCCCAGGGCCAGACCTTTTGGAATGGGGAGGTGGGCCATGCAGGCCCCTCCCCATGCTGATTTCAGTCCGGGGACCCCATCCCCTGGGGACTAGCCTTTTTTGTTATTGTAGGGGAGGGCCGATTCGGCCATGGGGACCGGCCTCCCTTCTGGGTGCCCTTGTCCCACCCAGGGCATCCAGTGACTTTCATCTGGGACTGCAGGGGTGAGCCTGAAGGACACTGCGGTCCCTGCTGGCTCCTTGCCTCCTGCGGGAGCTGCCTTTGCTTTCACACACAGGGAGCTGCTAGAAAGGTAGCTCCCCGTGTTTTGAAGCAATTTGGCTCTGATTCCAGCAAGCAAGAGCATTTTTAATGCTTCCGTTTGCTGGAAGCAGAGCTTTTGCTGTGGCTTGGCAGGAGCGGTAAATCTCCCTCTATGCCACAGCAAACAGCTATGTCCCTGGGTGGGCACCCTGGGACAGCAAGAGCTGGCCCTGGGGGTGGCGGTCCCCAGGGCCATTATTTACTCCAGAAGGTGGGCTGGGTTGTTGAGTCTGCCCTGGGGAGGTGGTGGTCCCCGGTCCAAGAATGGCTTGGGATGGGGGCCGCGCAGCCCCCTCCCATTTAAAAATAATAATATGGCCCCATGGAGGTGGTTTTCCCAAGGACCTGGCAGGAGTCACTGAGGCCCCCTATTACAAATGTAATAGTCCCAGGGAGGTGGTGCTCCCAGGGGGTTCGCGAGACCCCCAGATTTATATAGTATTAGCCCCGGGAGGTGGTGGTCCCTGTGCCTCCCCGCATTCATTTGTTCAGAAGCCCTGGTGAGGTGGCGAGCCCGAGAGCATTGGAGGGTCTGCGAGACCCCCATTAATATCAAGAAGCCCCTGGGAAGTGGCGATCACCAGGGCACGGGGGTCTACGAGACTCCCCATCTCTTTATAAATATAACAGTCACATGCCCCAGGAACCTGGCCCACCAGAGGGTTTCATAATAGAGAAGCCCAGGAGTTTTTAAAAACAATTTCGGTGGGAGTCGCAGCTCCAGTGCGACTACCGCTGACATTGTTTTTAAAAAATGTTTTGCCTTGGAGGGTCCCTCTGGGACCCCACCAAAAGGCCTCTTTTTAAGTTTTTCTGGGGCTCGGCTTGAAGTGTTGGCAGCCAATCAGATCTCGGTCCTAGACTTATGTTAAATTTTAGTTGTCTGAAACAATCATAAACAGCATGAGGTACATATATAGTTTAAATCAATAATGTACCATTAACTTATTTAAAGCGCATTCAAATATATCCTCAAAATTCAAAGAAGGCACACACTATTGCTTTTTTTGGTGACTTGTATTTTAATTCGGTCACTTTACATAACATATTATCATATTCAATGTTCAAGATAAAAGGGGTGGTTGCTCCAAGGAAAAATGTGAAGAAAGAAAGTGCTCGTGAAGTAAGATAGAATAAACAAGAGGGGGATCCAATCAAGCAAAACAATGATTCATCATTATTTACATTACAATCTCATAAGCAAAACTGGTCGTGATTCATGATTGCACCAGTTCTACATTAGGGCCTGTCCAATGGTTAATTCATAGTTATTCTTTATGTTCTTTCTCAAAAGTTAGCAAACAACGTTCGTCTGTAAGCAAGTTGGGCTGGGATAGTATACAGTACAGGCCCCGAACAGGGAGAGTGTCGACGTTTTGACCCTAGTGCAATGAGGGCAGTTTGTATCCTCTGCGAACGGGTCTTCCTCAAGACAGAAAGGAGGGATGGGGGAGCAACCTAAAAAGGTAAGTGAATTGCCTAGTTAGAGAACTCAAAACAGGAGTTTGCAGTTTACAATGTAATAATAATGGTGCGCCTACTCACTGATCATGGGTGATGCACAGTAAAAGTGCCGCCCCTAGTTATGGATTTACTTTTACTGTGCATCGCCCATGATCAGTGAGTAGGCGCACCATTATTATTACATTGTAAACTGCAAACTCCTGTTTTGACACTTACATTTTTCCTTGGAGCAACCACCCCTTTTATCTTGAACATTGAACATTGAATATGATAATATGTTATGTAAAGTGACCGAATTAAAATACGAGTCACCAAAAAAAGCAATAGTGTGTGCCTTCTTTGAATTTTGAGGATATATTTGAATGCGCTTTAAATAAGTTAATGGTACATTATTGATTTAAACTATATATGTACCTCATGCTGTTTATGATTGTTTCAGACAACTAAAATTTAACATAAGTCTAGGACCATTGTTTTTCTATACCAATTATTACCCAGGTCCATTGACTTCTATGGGTTACCCCATTATATCTTAATGCCAATCAGATCTCAGCACGAGATCGGGAGGGGTCACGGATCCTCTGCATCCCTATATATACAATTTGAAATGTCTTTTAATAATTCTGCAACTACTGAACGGATTTACACTAAAACCACAGAAAGGCACTTCCCTGAACCAACATCTACCATTCTGCCAAATTTGGTGTAATTCCGTTCAGCAGTTTGGGCTGTAGCTTGCCTAAATTAACATGGGGAATACTCGTTTTGGGACACCCGCCCTTTTTCTCGGCCCCGCTTGATGTATCACGCCGAAACTTTCAAGACAGCAGCTGAAGTGAGAAGCAAACTAGTTTTGAAAATTTCATGAGGATTCATCAAACAACGCTTTTCCTATAGAAACTAGGCCCTAACTATAACTACCTACTGGCGACCACCGGTAGCATATTTACATATAAATATATAAATATATATATATGTATATATTATTAAATTTACTCCAGTCAATTATAATGTTTAAGTACGTTTTAATGCAGCAGCACAGCAGCACAGCAGCACAGCAACACATCTGAACACAAGAAAGCTCCAGATACAACTGAAGATCTTGTCATACCATGTCATGGTTCCATGCTGGAATTTGGAATCTATACTGAAAGTACACTTGTCACATGCAAGCAAGGAAAGAAAAGGAATGTGCCAATGCATACAGAACTATGTACAGAGAATATTACACATCCCCCTCTTTTAATAGGAATGCACCAATGGAAGAAAACAAAATAAAAGTAGGGGTTACTCAACCAAGTGACAAATTTAAACAGAGGGTATGCATTAACTCACAAAGTCCAGCAACGTTCTGGGAGGTTGTCTGAAACGACTGGGACCTATGACTCTAGAAGCTACTTTGCCTTCACCATTACTCACAACATCTGACCCATTATTGCAGTTATCATTATGAGCACCTCTGTGAACATGGTTGGTAATTCTTACCATGGAATCTTCTTGCATATCATACTCATTCACCATATATTGTCTTCCATCAGGACATTTTGCTACCCTCCTGACGTTCCATGTTCTACCATCTTGAGTGATAACACTATTGGTGAAAACTTTAATTATTTTCATAGCCTTTCCAAATCTGCTGGAACACTTACTAACAAATCCTGGCCTTAATATCCTGACCCAATCCCCCACTTTGAATTTATTGGGTTTAGCTTTCCATTTGTCATCATTCCATGCTCTAGTCTTATATTGCTTCATCCTCACTTTTTCTTCCGTTCCCTCCACAATTCCTTTATCACTTCCCATATTTCTGCACTTTTCCTTGAACCACCAAGGACATAATTCAGAAGCTGGATCTCTTCCTTTTAACAATTTAAAAGGGCTAATCTCAGTAACTGTGTGCGGTGTAATGCGATAAGCCCACAACCTTTCCCTCAGGGAACTCTTCCAATCATTTCCTTGTTTAGTAGCTTCTGTAACATAACCCTTTAATACACGATTGAACCTCTCAACCTGACCATTTTCATGTGGTTCATACAATGATGTCATCACATGTTTTATACTACAATGTCTAAGAAAAGACTCAATTTCTGTTGACGTGAGTTGCACACCATTGTCTGTTACCAATGTCGAAGGACCCCCTTTCGCCCAAAAACTTCTTTGAAAAATTCTATCACTGCACTCGTAGTGACTTGAGGAAATTTCTTTACCTCTGGCCACCTACAGTGATAATCCACTGAAACCAAGGCATATCGTGAACAAATCGGTAAACAATCAAATGGCCCAGATACATCAAAAGCAATTTCTTCGGGCCAGGCAACACTTTTTAAAGGAGGAATGTTGACTTTCAACATCTTCTCACTAGAAGAACATACCTCACATTCTCTAACAGTGCGATCAATACTCCTATCCATGCCCGGCCACCAAAAATAGGTCCTTATAAGACGTTTCATAGCAGACATTCCTGGGTGACTTTTATGAGCTAGTTTAAGAATCAATTCTTGTATTCCCTTGGGAGGAATGCATTTGCTCCCTTTGTACATTATGTCACCCTCCATTTCTAACTCATCAGTGACATTTAACATGGACTTAAATTCTGGATTTATATCTCTCTTCCTTGGCCAACCATGCAATATATAATTTTTCACACTTTGCCAGAGATCATCATCACCTTCACTTTCTTTCCATACTTTCTCTGAAATCTCCTCAAATTCACCAGCAACTATATCTTTGATGTTAGCCACTATTTCACATTCACTTATAACTCAAAAGCCTTCTGCTGTTCCTCCGTCCACTCATAGGGTGCATTGTATCTCAATAATTGCTCCTTACTGTTTAGAGCAGGAGAATTAACAATAGCTTCAACATTGGAGTGTTTAGGTACTACACCTTCACCAGAAAGAGTATGCCCAAAATACTCAACATATTTTTTGAACATCTTGCACTTGTGCGCTTTTAAAGTAAGTCCATTTTTCTCCAACCTGTCACACACTTCACATAAATGTACTAAGTGCTCTTCCTCATTTTTAGAAAAGATCAAAATATCATCCTGAAAGTACTTAACATACGTATCTATGTCCCTAAAAATGTGGAAAATAGCCCTCTGAAAAACAGAGGCGGCTGAGGCCAATCCAAATGGCATCCTAGTATATTGGTACAAACCTTGAGGTGTAATGAATGCTGTCAACTTTTGGCCCTCTCAGCCAACTCAATCTGATGATATGCAGATCTTAAATCTAGCGTAGAAATTATTTTTGCACCTTCTAGCATGGACACAACTTCATTAATGTTAGACAAAGGGTGACAATCAACTATAACATTTGTGTTGAGGGATCTCAAATCTACACAAACTCTCAATTTTTGATCAGGTTTGCGCACTAAAACTATGGGAGAAAGCCATTCTGCCGTTACAATAGCTTCTATAATGTCATCACGGACTAACTCAATTATGGTATTTTTCAATTCCTCTCGTACATTAATAGGTACACCACACAATTTCTGTTTTACAGGCATAGTATTATTTTTCAATTTAATCCTATGTGTGTAGTTCTTCAATTTCCCTAGTTTCTCTGTGAACACCTCTTTAAACTGTTCTCTGACATGTTTTTCTTTGTCATTACTTCCTAAAACTGATATGTGTCTGAAAGGTTCTTCCTCACTCAACAAAACAGTTTCGCTGGCACTGGGATTTAATATAATACCTAACATCCATTGGCCTTTCCATCCCAACACATTCACACCTTTCACTGCAATGTATAACTTAATTTGGGCAGATCTTCCCCTAAAAAGTAATAAGACATTTCAAAATCCATCCATGTCGATTGTCGAGCCGTCAAAACTTTCGGCAATTATATCTGATTGTAACAATACTTCGTTTTACATGTTTCACTTAGTTTCTCTTTGTAGCAATCTCTAGTAATGATAGTCGAAGGAGACCCTGAATCAACCATGAGTTCTAAATCAACTCCCAGAATACTCACCATGCAATTTGGAGACTTTTTGACCAACTCTTCACCAAAATCATCAACACCATTCACTATTGATCTCAAAATACCCTTGCTACTTTCTTCTGACATTCCACACTCATATGTAAGTTTGATATCGCACTTCTCAACAGTGAAAGATATCTTACCACGTGTTTGATTAAATACTTTCCTGGTGTATTTGCATACATTTGCAAAATGACCCTTTCTTCCACATTTTTACACTCCCTATTTATGGCAGGATAACCAGCAAACGATGCAATATGTGTCCTACTGCCACATCTGTAACATTTTCCATATGTACCAAACTTATCAGATTTGTCAAGTTTCCTAACATTTAAAAAAATTCTTTATCCGGGTGCAGTAGATCCCAAGTTTAAAGACTTAGAACGATGATCTTCTTTACGCCTGAGCGCACACACTTTCTCTGTATCATCTACTTTGGTAACATTTCTGACCGTGTGCATCCATTTTTCAGATTGTTCCAATGCTTTTGCTGTGGAAATTGCTTCTGCTAATTTGGGGTCTTCCATGACCTATAGTTGTTCCTGTGTTTTTTATTCCTAACATGTACGATGTTTTGGTCTCTGATCATCTCATCAGTCATAATACCAAAATTGTAATGCATGGTCAACCCTCTCAATGCTGTTAGAAAGTCAACAAATAATTTGCCTTCTTTTTGTGCTCTTGTGTAAAATTTAAATATATTTAACGCAATGTTTGTGGTGGGTTTAAACCTTTACTCCATTCTCATAATTGCCTCTTTGTAAACATTAAGCTCATCTTGCCCTTCAACAGCTAAAATCTGAGGCAGTGCTCGAAACACAACTTGACCTCCCCCTAAACAATGTAGGAATATACTTTTCTTCCTTTCCACACCCATACGTTCTCCATCTATTGCTCTCATATAAGTTAAGAATTCTTCTTTCCATCTTATCCATGCTATTTGAGGTTCTCCTTTGTTCTGTAAGAACTTAGCTGGTGGTTCAAACTGCATAATGTACTAAATTCCCTACCAGAAGCTATTTGAAAATGTTGAGGAAATTATAATAAGTACTAGGTACAATGTAGTGCTAAAATTAATATTTGTCACTTTAAAAAAAAAAAACAAGAGTTTATATGGTTCCACACAATGTAGTAAACATACTTCTTTTATATTTTGTCACTCCTGTGTTGGTCATTTGTCTCCATTTCATGTCGCTTGTACCCAAATACTAAAGAAAACTGCTGTCATAATTTTATGTCTCGAGTCTCAATAAAGATTTACATTGCAGCTTGCGCCGTACTGATAACCATGGAGATGGACCACCTAGGATGGCCGCCATGCAGCGTTACCACGTTGACGTCACTGTGTGCATTGCTCCTTGCACAACGTAAACGTCAGCACAATCTCCTTCTCCTCCGCAGATTATAGGACGAACCTTGCTCATGTGTGCTCTCCAATGGCTTCCGTAAAAGAACTTATCCTGTAAAGGTATTTTCTTTTGAAATTTTAAACGCCAGCCTGTTCCCGTTTCTTGTACATAACAGCGCGTCGTACAATCCGCAAATTTTTTACTTTTCGCTCAATTCCTCAAGCTGCCGCATTCAATGATTACTTCAAATGCATACACTTACTTTGTTTCCGATTAGACACAAAGCAGTATAAAATTCATATTGTCCATGTTTTCTTCACTTTTCTCCAACATGCTGGGTACAGGAAACACTCCGCTCCTATGCTGCATACGTTGCCTTAAGTGCTTCCTCAACTCGTCGCCATTATTAAATTTACTCCAGTCAATTATAATGTTTAAGTAGGTTTTAATGCAGCACCACAGCAACACATCTGAACGCAAGAAAGCTCCAGATGCAACTGAAGATCTTGTCATAACATGTCATGGTTCCATGGTGGAATTTGGAACCTATACTGAAAGTACACTTATCACATGCAAACAAGGAAAGAAAAGAAATGTGCCAATGCATACAGAACTATGTACAGAGAATATTACATATATATATCTATATATATATGTAAATATATATATATATACATATATGTATATATATATATATATATATATATTCACCAATTATAGCTAACTGAACCAGCAATAGTTAATTGAAGTAACTATAGCTCGTTCCCTTGCCATGTACAGTGTTGTAATCAATTATTTAATCTCAGATGTTGCACTGATCTTATCAATGAAGTCATAGAACATGCCTTGATTGATGTAATATGTGAGGTAATAAGCAGTGCATGGCGAGAGCTCAAGTTATAGTTACTTCAGGTCACTATAACCGATGAACAATGTATTTTTAGTTAATATGTTTTTTTATATTTTCACCCAACTATAAGATCACTTTAACCTTTGGGATTTTTTAAAGTGAATTTATGAGGGTTTTTTAATATAACGTAAAGTAACAATATGAAGGGTGTCAATTTAAGTAAGGCAAACCTCACCTACTGGCTTTGATAAAGGGTAAGAAGACCAAAATATAAAAGGCAAGCCTATTGGCTTTATCAGGTGGTCAGCACATTAATACATATAAAGCAGACCTTTTATCCCTCATGGGAACAGTCCAGCCCGAATTGCCAGGCCAGGTCCTCCCTGAACCAGAACACAAGAAACACAGGACTGGTTTTGCCCTCGTTATGTGCACATCAGCCAGGTACAGCTTGGTTCAAGTACCCCGAGAGATTGCCAGTGGTTAGACATATTGCAAGCATTCCTCCCACCAACGTTTGGGTGTTTCATGTGCCGCCCTAAGTGGAATGGGTATGCCCAGACGTGGGGCCCGTACTCACTGTGCCACTGGAACCAAGCTTTACCCAAATGATGAGCCCATACCTAGGGGGAAAGCAGGCTTGGGTTCCCCTGAGGTGCAGGGTCAACGCTGATTTGCATATGGCTACTGTGAGCGATTAGCAGTGGTCAGACAAATTGCAAGCATTCCTTCAATCACCTATTGTGTGTTTCATGTACCTCCCCAAATGGCATGGGTATGCCCAGATGTGTGTCCCATGCTCACTGTATCACTGGAACCAAGCTGTACCTGGCTGATAAGAATTTTGCAATACTGATAATTCCTTATTACTGTCACTGCTGACTAAGGTATATTGAGAAGCCAATACTGCTGGTACGTTGGGTACAGTATCTAATAAAGTTAACATCACTTTTCTCCTTAAGGAGATTAAAGACCCCTTAGACTGCACTAGTTATCGCCCAATCTCACTGATCAACTTTGACCTCAAGATAACGGTCAAAATTCTTGTAACCTGGTTGCGTCAGGTGATTCTGCATCTTATCCATAAGTCTCAGGTGGGTTTTGGTCCTGGTCTATGCTCTCGCAATCCCATCTTGGACACTTGCATACTTATTATGTCATACTAAAGATGATGAGACTAAATTGACTCTCTCGCTAGACACTGAAAGAGCGTTTGATCATATAGAATGGTCATATCTCTTCCGGGTGCTCTCTAGGATGGGACAATTGGGAGTGACGATTTCATGGGCAAAGTTGGACTTCTTTATCATTCGCTCACTGCACATGTTAACTGCAGTGGCTTTTTGTCACGTGCCTATGTAATTCATCAGGGCACGAGCAATAGAAACCCTCAGTCTCTGCTCCTTTTTCTGTTGGCCCTCAAGCCCTTGTCCATTTGCTATTTGCCTGTCGATGGCTGTAAGGGCATCAGATTAAGGGATAGTGAGGTCAAGGCTCTGTTTTATGCCAGTATTGATCAATTCTCCCCACTGTCTGGTTGTAAAATCCATTGGACCAAATTAGAGGCGCTCCTAATGTTGAAGGTGACTACTAGTGAATGTATTCAGATGCACAACAAATGGTGAGTGGAGAAGAGCCATAAATATCTAGGAATTTGCATCAAAGCGGTCATCTAGAATGGTTGAAGATAATCTCTTGCCGTGCATTGCGTTTGGGAATAGAGTATGACATACGATCATTTATCTGCAGTGGGTGCTGGCCCAGGTTATGAGCATCTAGACCGTGGACGTAATGCAGCAGGGAGCCTCTGCTTCCCACATATGACCTCATATGGTTCGCCCTTCCACCTTTTCCAATTATCCCAGTATCTCCAAGACTTGAAGGACGCACCTAAGTGGGCCACATTTGAATGCCACATTCTAGGATGTCCAAACATTTCCTGACTGGTTTACCGCTCATACGCATTGCTCCATTGCAGAGAATCCTATTCTTGCATCTATCTTGGCATGGCGCTTGACCGATAGGTTTGTTTCTCCACAACAAAGCAAAGCTGTGATATAACTCTGCTTTCTGCATAAACAATACATCATTTGTTCGGCTGTCTTGGTATAACAATGGGGTATACCGCCTGGGCCAGCTGTTTCCAGATGGCATATTCAAAACCTTACAGATGATTATAGACAAATTTGGTCTCCTGGTATCGGACCTTTGGAAGTATCTCCTTTGGTTATGCATGCCCAGTGATCTTCTCCATTCTCCAGAATCGCAGCTCGAGATGACCTCTCTTTGCTCCTGTTCCCTATATTCCATCCATTGCTGTTCTCGATAGGTGTCCAACTCCGCTCTCCACCTCAATATGCATCCGCCTTGAACATTTGGGTCTTTTTTTACCAGTTCACCCGTTTGACTTTCGATTCCCCTCTTAATCCTACCGGGGTAGGTCCATCCAATCCTGACAAATCCAGACTGGTTTCTTTGGAACCCTTGAACAACTCTTTTGTCATCTGCCTGGCTTGGAAGAACTTGTGGAAGCATGGGTAAGTCTTGCAAACTAGGAGCTGTCTGACATCTCTCCTCACTACCATCCTTCTGTCTTGAGGGTATCTCAACAAGAAATCCACATTTCCTTGGTCCCTTCCTTTTCTATAATAAGAGTTGAATCTATAGGATTGTCATGTCAAAAACCATCTCATTACCATGACATTGTTGCCTTCCAAGTGTCCATGATCAGTGTATAACTTAACTTCTCTACCCTCAAGATAGTACTGTAAAGTCTCAATGACCCATTTAATAGCCAGATATTCTTTCTGAACAACAGAATAGCTAATTGCTCATGGTAAGAGTTTTCTACTAACATACAATATCGTTTTTAGGTGCTTGAGAAATCTATTGTTAATATAAACCTAAAAGGGACTTACATCCAGCTTCTTCTCTTTCCTGGCTTCTCATTGGTTCCTGAGCGTGCCACTTACCTTTCCTCTATTTCTATTGGCTGTAGCATATTTTCCTGTATTTACCAGTGCTTGTTCCTCATCTGCTTCTCTTAACAGTTTCCTGCCGCCAAAATACTGTTAACATTGCCTTTGGTGGAACTATATTTCCATAAAGTTTTGCCTTTTACTACTGCAGCATATTTATATAACAATTTATCACCCGAGAGATTAAGTGATTTGCATAGAATCACAGGATGTTACGTGGCACCGCCGAGACATCGTACCTGGAACCCAAGCTCTCAAGTCAGCAGCTCTGGCCGCTGCGCCACATCCTTTCCACTCCTGTGTTATCTGTCAGGGAGCTCTTTCTTTCTCCTGGACAATGATTGATGAAAACAGATCTTTATTAATTACATAGGCGAAACCTATGCATTACCAATGCTTGTTTCTCTTCCTGTCTGATCCTCCTGGGTCAGCACCACCTGGAGTTCCACTCCTGAGGCATTTGTCTGTAGCATAATGGTCTATTGAAGTCTAAATATTGGATTATGGGTTTCTATGAAATAATGGTCTTTAGGGTAGGCATCCTTCAGAGGAGGGATTTTTGAGAAGTTTGTTAGGTATACATTCTTTTTTCAAAAGATCAGTGAGAGGAGCAGCTCACTGAGAGAAGTTTAGTATGGATCAGCGGTAATATCTGATGAGGCCTAAAAGGCTCCAAGTTTTCTTCTCATTTTAGGTAACGGGACCTTTTTATGACCATAACCTTCTATTCTTGGGGCCTGATGAACGCTGGTCCTAGCAAATATCCTGGATATTTCACCTTTTTACTGGCTAGCCTAGATTTTTTTTCATTCACTTTGAGTTCTGCTTGCTTTAATATTTTCAAATCTGCCAGTAGGTGGGTTAGATGTTTATCCCACGTGGAACAATATGTAATGATATCATCAATGTAGGTTGCTGAATACTGATTATGCTTCTGTAGAAGTGAATTCCTCGCGGAAGGTGGCAGGAGCGCCATACAGGCCAAATGGTAGTACAGTAAACTGATATCGACCGACAGGTGTGGAGAAGGCAGCATTCTCTTTGACTTTTGATTAAGGGGGATCTGCCAGTAACCCTTACAAAGGTCGAGAGTACTAAGATACAGTGACTCTCCTAGGTTCTCCATCATTTAATCTATTCTTGGAAATAGGTATGTGTCAAATTTGGAAATTTTGTTGACTTGCTGAAAGTGGATATAAAAATGGATGGTACCATCTGGTTTCCGTACCAATACACTGGGAGAGTTCAGTTCACTTTTCGAAGGTTCAATGACTCCTAACTCAAAAATAGCAGTCACCTCAGCTGATATGGTACAATGCCTGGCTTCTGGAATCTGACGGGGATTAAGTCTAACTGTCTTCCCGGGATCAGTTACAATATTATATTGAACAACATTGGTTCTCCCTGGAATTAGGAAAAATTGTAGAATCTCCTTCAGTGCCACCAAGAGTTCCTTTCATTTTGCACTTTCTAATTGATCATCAATGTAATACTCCCTCAAATCGTCAGCCCCCAAGACTTCCCCCAGCAAAATATTTGATCAGGACCTTCCCATTTTTTTTTAAAGAAATTGACATGGTATATCTGAGTCTC
>CAWUFW010001732.1:0-12500 GCA_963921515.1 Calotriton arnoldi
AAAAAAAAAACGGGAAGGGGGCCGCGTGGCCCCCTTCCCTTGGCCTGTATTGGCCCGGGGACCCCATCCCCCGGGGCATGGCCTCTTATTTATTATTTTGAGGGGGCAGCGTGGCCCCCTCCTCTGGCCAGTTTAAGGCCCCGGGGTCCCCATCCCCCGGGGCTGGCCTTTCTATTTATTTAAAATAAAAATCTTTTTGGGGAGGGGGGCCGCGTGGCCCCCTCCCGGGCCACTACTTGCCCCGGGGACCCCATCCCCCGGGGCTGGCCCTCTCCGTTGGGGACTGTGGGGGGTCCCCAATCCCCCCACAGTCCCGCCGGCTCCCGCGTCCCTTGGGAGCCGGCATTGCTTTCCACATGGGGAGCAGCTGACATGCTGCTCCCCATGTGGAAAAGCAATGCTTTGGATATTGGAAGAGAAGCAGGTTTCCCTGCTCTCTCTTCCAATATCCAAGCAGTTTGCTATGGCAGGACGGGAGCCGCGAGGCTCCCGTCCTGCCATAGCAAACTACAGTGTCCCGGGGTAGGCACCCGGGACACTGCAGGAGCCGGCCCTGGGGGGTGGTGGTCCCCAGGGCCATCAAGGGCTCCAGGAGGGGGGCCGCGCGGCCCCCCTCCAATTCAGTTCAAAGCCCCGGGGAGGTGGTGGTCCCCGGGGCTCTGGGGGTCCGTAACGGACCCCCATATTTAAATGTTTAGTGCCCCGGGAGGTGGCAGTCCCCGGGGCGTGTGGGGGGCTGGAGCCCCCCACACAGGTTGTCATTAATTTTAAAAAGCCCCAGGGAGGTGGTGGTCCCCGGGGCTGCGGGAGGGCTCAGAGCCCTCCCGCACCATTTTAAAAAAGCCCCGGGGGTGGCGGTCCCCGGGGCTTGGGGGCCCTTTGAGGCCCCCCACACATTAAATTATCCCCCACCATGCCCCCGGGACTTGGGCCACCCGGGGCCAATTAACATCGAAGCGCGGGAGACCGCGCTTCGATTTTTTTCGGCAGGATTCGCGCACCCTGAGCGCATCCTGCCGATTTTTTTTAAAAAAATTATTTTTGCCCAGGGGTCCTTGTGGGACCCCCTGAGCAAACCTAGGGGTCAGGGTGTTTCTACCCTGCCCCCTTTGTGCGCTTTGCGCACTTGTTTCTGTCCCTCGGTTCTACCGAGGACAAAATGGCTGCCAACATTTCCTGAATCGGAATGTTGACAGCCAATTAAAATGCAGCTCGTGATCGGGACGGTGCGCGCAGGTGCGCTGAGGGTGCGCGAATCCTCCGTGCCCATAGATATCACTAACTTTTTACTTTTCATTTTCTCAGCAACTACTGAACGGATTTACACCATTTAACAAAAAGGGTTCTTTCTGAACCAAGAACTACCTCTTTGCCAAATTTGGTGTAATTCCGTTCAGCAGTTCGAGCTGTAGCCGTGTCTAAAGTTTCCTATGGAAAAATGCATGGGGAAAACGCGTTTTGGGACCCCCCTTTTTCTCGGCCCCCACTTGACGTATCACCCCGAGACTTTCAGGGTAGGAGCGGACCGGAGCGCCCCACGAAGTTTGAAAATTTCGCGAAGATACGTCAACCGGCAAGAGAGTTATTTCAAATAGAATGTCGCGGATTTCCTATGGATAATAGGTTGTAACTATAACTATCTACTGGCGACCGCCAGTAGATAATATATATATATATATATATATATATATATATATATATATATATATATATTCAACCAAAGATGCCCAAAGCATTAAGACGCACTCTGCAGCAGATCGTAATTTATTGGCAAAACCGGCATAGTCACACAGCTTAATTTGTCATGCCTTATGCGTTTCAGACCTCCTGGTCCTTGGTCACAGGCTGGGATTCAACTTTGCAGTGCCACGTGATTAGCTTCTTTTTGTTACCTCCCAGTGGGGCCTCACAGGTGAGTACAATTAGTATTGCATTGTGGGACATGTAGTATTTCCCCTTTATTTTGAAGCCTTACTCTGTTCTGCGCAGTTGCTCCCAAAGTGTAATTTATTGTTCTTAGCTAATCACGTGGCACTGCAAAGTTGAATCCCTGCCTGTGGCCAAGGACCAGGAGGTCTGAAACACGTAAGGCATGACAAATTAAGCTGTGTGACTATGCCGGTTTTGCCAATAAATTGTGATCTGCTGCAGAGTGCGTCTTAATGCTTTGGGCATCTTTGGTTGAAAATAAATGACACGGCCGTCCTGCCGTGAAGACAGCACCATCCCATTAACATGTGAAGAGCTGCAGGGGCATGGAACCTTCCGAGCCTCTTTGTCGGAGCAGCAGATGGGCAGGAAATAATTGTGGACTGGCGGTGACATGCAGAGGCCCACTGGAGGGCAGAGAACAATAAATTACACTTTGGGAGCAACTGCGCAGAACAGAGTAAGGCTTCAAAATAAAGGGGAAATACTACATGTCCCACAATGCAATACTAATAGTTGGCGTTGCAGCGCGCACAATGTAAATTGTTTTATTTATTTATTTATTTCCTTAACTCCGTATGCCGGAGTTTACTACCCCCCACCCTGCCCCTCCCCCGCCCCACCGCCCCGCAGCACTCCCTCGGCGAGCCGCGACTGTTGGTTACTCATCAGTAACTGAGTTGCCTCCTGTCACCTGAGGCCCCGCCCCTCCTTTCACCACTGTGCAAACGCGCCGCGTGGCGCGTTTTAAGTTGGGGGATTAGGTCACCTTGAATCCTGAGGGTCCCTGGGGCCCAACTAGCCCACCAGGTACTTCCAGTAAGCACCACAGGCCTGCGTTGCAACGCCTGTAACAAATTGTGCAGTTGTGTTTAGGTAGTGTAGGGAGTCGTGCTGGGGGAGTGTTTTAGGGTTTAGGGTAGTGCAGTGGTGTTTGGGTAGTGTAGGGGGTTGTGCTGGGGATAGTGTTTTAGGGTTTAGGGTAGTGCAGTGGTGTTTGGGTAGTGTAGGGGGTCGTGCTAGGGGTAGTGGTTTAGGGTTTAGGGTAGTGCAGTGGTGTTTGGGTAGTGTAGGGGGTACTGCTGGGGGTAGTGTTTTAGGGTTTAGGGTAGTGCAATGGTGTTTGGATAGTGTAGGGGGTACTGCTGGGGGTAGTGTTTTAGGGTTTAGGGTAGTGCAGTGGTGTTTGGGTAGTGTAGGGGGTACTGCTGGGGGTATTGTTTTAGGGTTTAGGGTAGTGCAGTGGTGTTTGTGTAGTGTAGGGGGTAGTGTTTTAGGGTTTAGGGTAGTGCAGTGGTGTTTGTGTAGTGTAGGGGGTCGTGCTGGGGGTAGTGTTTTAGGGTTTAGGGTAGTGCAGTGGTGTTTGTGTAGTGTAGGAGGTCGTGTTTTAGGGTTTAGGGTAGTGCAGTGGTGTTCGGGCAGTGTAGGGGGTCATGCTGGGGATGGTGTTTCAGGGTTTAGGGCAGTGCAGTGGTGTTCGGGCAGTGTAGGGGGTCATCCGGGGGTAGTGTTTCAGGGTTTAGGGCAGTGCAGTAGTGTTTGGGTAGTGTAGGGGGTCATGCTGGGGGAGTGTTTGAGGGTTTAGGGCAGTGCAGTTGTGTTCGGGTAGTGTAGGGGGTCGTGCTGGAGGAGTATTTTAGGGTAGTGCAGTGGTGTTCGGGTAGTGTAGGGGGTCTTGCTGGGGGTAGTGTTTCAGGGTTTAGGGCAGTGCAGTGGTTTCAGGCAGTGTAGGCGGTCGTGCTGGGGGTGGTGTTTCAGGGTTTAGGGCAGTGCAGTGGTGTTTGGGCAGTGTAGGGGGTCTTGCTGGGGGTAGTGTTTCAGGGTTTAGGGCAGTGCAGTGGTGTTCGTGCAATGTAGGGGTCGTGCTGGGGATGGTGTTTCAGGGTTTAGGGCAGTGTAGTAGTTTCGGGCAGTGTAGGGGGTCATGCAGGGGATGGTGTTTCAGGGTTTAGGGCAGTGCAGTGGTGTTCGGGCAGTGTAGTGGGTCGTGCAGGGGGTGGTGTTTCAGGGTTTAGGGCAGTGCAGTGGTGTTCGGGCAATGTAGGGGGTCATGCTGGGGCTGGTGTTTCAGGGTTTAGGGCAGTGCAGTGGTTTTCAGGCAGTGTAGGGGGTCTTGCTGGGGGTGAAGTTTCAGGGTTTAGGGCAGTGCAGTGGTGTTTGGGCAGTGTAGGGGGTCTTGCTGGGGGTAGTGTTTCAGGGTTTAGGGCAGTGCAGTGGTGTTCGTGCAATGTAGGGGGTCGTGCTGGGGATGGTGTTTCAGGGTTTAGGGCAGTGCAGTAGTTTGGGGCAGTGTAGGGGGTTGTGCACAGGGTGGTGTTTCAGGGTTTAGGGCAGTGCAGTGGTGTTCAGGCAGTGTAGTGGGTCATGCTGGGGCTGGTGTTTCAGGGTTTAGGGCAGTGCGGTGGTGTTCGGGCAGTGTAGGGGGTCGTGCTGGGGCTGGTGCTTCAGGGTTTAGGGCAGTGCAGTTGTGTTCGGGCAGTGTAGGGGGTCGTGCTGGGGCTGGTGTTTCATGGTTTAGGGCAGTGCAGTGGTGTTCGGGCAGTGTAGGAGGTCGTGCTGGGGCTGGTGTTTCAGGGTTTAGGGCAGTGCAGTGGTGTTCGGGCAGTGTAGGTGGTCGTGCTGGGGCTGGTGTTTCAGGGTTTAGGGCAGTGCAGTGGTGTTCGGGCATTGTAGGGGGTCGTGCTGGGGCTGGTGTTTCAGGGTTTAGGGCAGTGCAGTGGTGCTCGGGCAGAGTATGGGGTCGTGCTGGGGTGGTGTTTCTGGGTTTAGGGCAGTGCAGTGGTGTTCGGGCAGTGTAGGGGGTCGTGCTGGGGGTGGTGTTTCAGGGTTTAGGGCACTGCAGTGGTGTTCGAACAGTGTAGGTGGTCGTGCTGGGGCTGGTGTTTCAGGGTTTAGGGCAGTGCAGTGGTGCTCGGGCAGTGTAGGGGGTCGTGCTGGGGCTGGTGTTTCAGGGTTTAGGGCAGTGGTGTTCGGGCAGTGTAGGGGGTCTTGCTGGGGGTGATGTTTCAGGGTTTAGGGCAGTGAAGTGGTGTTCGGGCAGTGTAGGGGGTCGTGCTGGGGGTGGTGTTTCAGGGTTTAGGGCACTGCAGTGGTGTTCGAACAGTGTAGGGGGTCGTGCAGGGGCTGGTGTTTCAAGGTTTAGGGCAGTGCAGTGGTGTTCGGGCAGTGTAGGGGGTTGTGCTGGGGGTAGTGTTTTAGGGTTTAGGGTAGTGCATTGGTGCTTGTGTAGTGTAGGGGGTCGTGCTGGGGGTAGTGTTTTAGGGTTTAGGGTAGTGCAGTGGTGTTTGTGCAGTGTAGGGGGTCATGTTTTAGGTTAGTGCAGTGGTGTTTGGGTAGTGTAGGGGGTTGTGCTGGGGGTATTGTTTTAGGATTTAGGTTAGTGCAGTGGTGTTTGGTTAGTGTAGGGGATCGTGCTGGGGGTAGTGTTTTAGGGTTTAGGGTAGTGCAGTGGTGTTTGTGTAGTGTAGGGGGTCGTGCTGGGGGTAGTGTTTTAGGGTTTAGGGTAGTGCAGTGGTGCTTGTGTAGTGTAGGGGGTCGTGCTGGGGGTAGTGTTTTAGGGTTTAGGGTAGTGCAGTGGTGTTTGTGTAGTGTAGTGGGTCATGTTTTAGGGTAGTGCAGTGATGTTTGGGTAATGCTGGGGGTAGTGTTTTAGGATTTAGGTTAGTGCAGTGGTGTTTGGGTAGTGTAGGGGGTCGTGCTGGGGGTAGTGTTTTAGGGTTTAGGGTAGTGCAGTGGTGTTTGTGTAGTGTAGGGGGTCATGCTGGGGGTAGTGTTTTAGTGTTTAGGATAGTGCAGTGGTGCTTGTGTAGTGTAGGGGGTCGTGCTGGGGGTAGTGTTTTAGCGTTTAGGGTAGTGCAGTGGTGTTTTTGTAGTGTAGGGGGTCATGTTTTAAGATGCAACACTCCAATACCTGACCAGTCTGCACTACATAAAACTGCAAAAAAACTAAAAATAAAAAGTGTTTTGCACACTTTTGTCATTGGGCTACATGTGGGCTACATCTGGGTAATATTTGTGCTACATTTGGGCTCTTTTTTTCTCTGGTGGCCATCTTGGAAGACCTTTGTTATGAAGTTTCCTAATTTCCTCATTTACTGCAGTCTCCTCAGTAGGAAATGCTTTCAGTTTTTACTTTGATTCCATCAAGAAGGCATTCAGATGTGTCTCACATTTGCCATAAATTCAGAATGTTAGCACTCTAGTTGCTCATTAGATCACTGTAGTAAAGCTACTGCTCACTAGGGAGTTAACTGGAAGTCTGCTGCTGGTATTGAAAGTGATTGTTTCAGTCTGCATGTCAGAATTTTCTAATGAAGTAGAAGAGGATTTGAGATCTCACTTAAAACATGCCCTCATTTTTCTTTCTGCAGCACTAACCATAATTTCTATTTCAAAAAGAACCCCCTCATTTTGTTCCTTTTTAAATTAAATGTTTTAAGTATTAACGGTTTATTCCAATCAAGATGGCTTCAGGTGTGCCATACTTTTGTCATAAGTAAGGCTGTTAGCGCTCTAGTTGTTCTTTAGAACTCTCTGGGAAGCTGCTGTAGAACACAAAGGCATCAACTGGCAGGCTGCTCCTGTTGAAATATAACAGGAAGATATTTGAGATCACACTTGAAACATGTCCTAATTTTTCTTTCTACAGCACTACCCATAATTTCTATGACAAAATGAACCCCATCATTTTGTTCCTTTTTAAATTAAATGTTTTAAGTGTTACCAGTTTATTCCAATCAAGATGGCTTCAGGTGTGCCATACTTTTGTCATAAGTAAGGCTGTTAGCACTCTAGTTGTTCTTTAGAACACTCTGGGAAGCTGCAGTAGAACACAAAGGCATCAACTGGCAGGCTGCTCCTGTTGAAATATAACAGGAAGATATTTGAGATCACACTTGAAATCCTAATTTTTCTTTCTACAGCACTAACCATAATTTCTATGACAAAATGAACCCCATCATTTTGTTCCTTTTTAAATTAAATGTTTTAAGTGTTACCAGTTTATTCCAATCAAGATGGCTTCAGGTGTGCCATACTTTTGTCATAAGTAAGGCTGTTAGCACTCTAGTTGTTCTTTAGAACACTCTGGGAAGCTGCAGTAGAACACAAAGGAATCAACTGACAGTCTCTGCCCTTGTTGGATGTACATGTTTTACTGAGAATGTCAGACTTCATTCTCACATGAGTGAGAAAGATAATGTGAATTTACAGAAAATATGCTCTCATTTTACCTTCTGGAGCACCTTCCAAAACTCTATGGGACAAGCATGTGAAAATAGTTTTCTCTCAAACATGATTCATGATATCCCAGCAGAAGGTTTTTCACAGGGTAAAATCACCTTAGAACACACCACAATTCCTGAAATTAGTATGGTACCATCAACAAATGAATTCTAATGTAACTAGAGTCTGTTATCACCCTTTATAGTTCTCCTTTTGGTAACCCTCAAAATCTTTGATTCACTACAATGCATTTCAATGGAGTACTATCATTTATATTGGTCCCAAGATGGCTGCCAGCAATTCCAGGATGAAGTGCTGACAGCCAATCAGATCTCTCGATGACATGTGTGGTTAGGCTCCGCCCAGATATATCTATCTTTTTACTTTTGATTTTCTCAGCAACTACTGAACGGATTTACACCATTTAACAAAAAGGGTTCTTTCTGAACCAAGAACTACCTCTTTGCCAAATTTGGTGTAATTCCGTTCAGCAGTTCGAGGCTGTAGCCGTGTCTAAAGTTTCCTATGGAAAATTGCATGGGGAAAACGCGTTTTGGGACCCCCCTTTTTCTCGGCCCCCGCTTGACGAATCCCCCCGAGACTTTCAGGGTAGGAGCGGACCGGAGCGCCCCACAAAGTTTGAAAATTTTGCGAAGATACGCCATGAAACCGCTTGGTGTTAGTGCGCTCTACAAATATTTTTAACATAACATAACATAACAACCGGCAAGAGAGTTATTTCAAATAGAATGTCGCGGATTTCCTATGGATAATAGGTTGTAACTATAACTATCTACTGGCGACCGCCAGTAGATAATATATATATATATATATATATATATATATATATGTATATATATATTCAACCAAAGATGCCCAAAGCATTAAGACGCACTCTGCAGCAGATCGTAATTTATTGGCAAAACCGGCATAGTCACACAGCTTAATTTGTCATGCCTTATGCGTTTCAGACCTCCTGGTCCTTGGTCACAGGCTGGGATTCAACTTTGCAGTGCCACGTGATTAGCTTCTTTTTGTTACCTCCCAGTGGGGCCTCACAGGTGAGTACAATTAGTATTGCATTGTGGGACATGTAGTATTTCCCCTTTATTTTGAAGCCTTACTCTGTTCTGCGCAGTTGCTCCCAAAGTGTAATTTATTGTTCTTAGCTAATCACGTGGCACTGCAAAGTTGAATCCCTGCCTGTGGCCAAGGACCAGGAGGTCTGAAACACGTAAGGCATGACAAATTAAGCTGTGTGACTATGCCGGTTTTGCCAATAAATTGTGATCTGCTGCAGAGTGCGTCTTAATGCTTTGGGCATCTTTGGTTGAAAATAAATGACACGGCCGTCCTGCCGTGAAGACAGCACCATCCCATTAACATGTGAAGAGCTGCAGGGGCATGGAACCTTCCGAGCCTCTTTGTCGGAGCAGCAGATGGGCAGGAAATAATTGTGGACTGGCGGTGACATGCAGAGGCCCACTGGAGGGCAGAGAACAATAAATTACACTTTGGGAGCAACTGCGCAGAACAGAGTAAGGCTTCAAAATAAAGGGGAAATACTACATGTCCCACAATGCAATACTAATAGTTGGCGTTGCAGCGCGCGCAATGTAAATTGTTTTATTTATTTATTTATTTCCTTAACTCCGTATGCCGGAGTTTACTACCCCCACCCTGCCCCTCCCCCGCCCCACCGCCCCGCAGCACTCCCTCGGCGAGCCGCGACTGTTGGTTACTCATCAGTAACTGAGTTGCCTCCTGTCACCTGAGGCCCCGCCCCCTCCTTTCACCACTGTGCAAACGCGCCGCGTGGCGCGTTTTAAGTTGGGGGATTAGGTCACCTTGAATCCTGAGGGTCCCTGGGGCCCAACTAGCCCACCAGGTACTTCCAGTAAGCACCACAGGCCTGCGTTGCAACGCCTGTAACAAATTGTGCAGTTGTGTTTAGGTAGTGTAGGGAGTCGTGCTGGGGGAGTGTTTTAGGGTTTAGGGTAGTGCAGTGGTGTTTGGGTAGTGTAGGGGGTTGTGCTGGGGATAGTGTTTTAGGGTTTAGGGTAGTGCAGTGGTGTTTGGGTAGTGTAGGGGGTCGTGCTAGGGGTAGTGGTTTAGGGTTTAGGGTAGTGCAGTGGTGTTTGGGTAGTGTAGGGGGTACTGCTGGGGGTAGTGTTTTAGGGTTTAGGGTAGTGCAATGGTGTTTGGATAGTGTAGGGGGTACTGCTGGGGGTAGTGTTTTAGGGTTTAGGGTAGTGCAGTGGTGTTTGGGTAGTGTAGGGGGTACTGCTGGGGGTATTGTTTTAGGGTTTAGGGTAGTGCAGTGGTGTTTGTGTAGTGTAGGGGGTAGTGTTTTAGGGTTTAGGGTAGTGCAGTGGTGTTTGTGTAGTGTAGGGGGTCGTGCTGGGGGTAGTGTTTTAGGGTTTAGGGTAGTGCAGTGGTGTTTGTGTAGTGTAGGAGGTCGTGTTTTAGGGTTTAGGGTAGTGCAGTGGTGTTCGGGCAGTGTAGGGGGTCATGCTGGGGATGGTGTTTCAGGGTTTAGGGCAGTGCAGTGGTGTTCGGGCAGTGTAGGGGGTCATCCGGGGGTAGTGTTTCAGGGTTTAGGGCAGTGCAGTAGTGTTTGGGTAGTGTAGGGGGTCATGCTGGGGGAGTGTTTGAGGGTTTAGGGCAGTGCAGTTGTGTTCGGGTAGTGTAGGGGGTCGTGCTGGGGGAGTATTTTAGGGTTTAGGGTAGTGCAGTGGTGTTCGGGTAGTGTAGGGGGTCGTGCTGGGGGTTGAGTTTCAGGGTTTAGGGCAGTGCAGTGGTGTTCGGGCAGTGTAGGGGGTCATGCTGGGGCCGGTGTTTCAAGGTTTAGGGCAGTGCAGTGGTTTCAGGCAGTGTAGGCGGTCGTGCTGGGGGTGGTGTTTCAGGGTTTAGGGCAGTGCAGTGGTGTTTGGGCAGTGTAGGGGGTCTTGCTGGGGGTAGTGTTTCAGGGTTTAGGGCAGTGCAGTGGTGTTCGTGCAATGTAGGGGGTCGTGCTGGGGATGGTGTTTCAGGGTTTAGGGCAGTGTAGTAGTTTCGGGCAGTGTAGGGGGTCATGCAGGGGGTGGTGTTTCAGGGTTTAGGGCAGTGCAGTGGTGTTCGGGCAGTGTAGTGGGTCGTGCAGGGGGTGGTGTTTCAGGGTTTAGGGCAGTGCAGTGGTGTTCGGGCAATGTAGGGGGTCATGCTGGGGCTGGTGTTTCAGGGTTTAGGGCAGTGCAGTGGTTTTCAGGCAGTGTAGGGGGTCTTGCTGGGGGTGAAGTTTCAGGGTTTAGGGCAGTGCAGTGGTGTTTGGGCAGTGTAGGGGGTCTTGCTGGGGGTAGTGTTTCAGGGTTTAGGGCAGTGCAGTGGTGTTCGTGCAATGTAGGGGGTCGTGCTGGGGATGGTGTTTCAGGGTTTAGGGCAGTGCAGTAGTTTGGGGCAGTGTAGGGGGTTGTGCACAGGGTGGTGTTTCAGGGTTTAGGGCAGTGCAGTGGTGTTCAGGCAGTGTAGTGGGTCATGCTGGGGCTGGTGTTTCAGGGTTTAGGGCAGTGCGGTGGTGTTCGGGCAGTGTAGGGGGTCGTGCTGGGGCTGGTGTTTCAGGGTTTAGGGCAGTGCAGTTGTGTTCGGGCAGTGTAGGGGGTCGTGCTGGGGCTGGTGTTTCATGGTTTAGGGCAGTGCAGTGGTGTTCGGGCAGTGTAGGGGGTCGTGCTGGGGCTGGTGTTTCAGGGTTTAGGGCAGTGCAGTGGTGTTCGGGCAGTGTAGGTGGTCGTGCTGGGGCTGGTGTTTCAGGGTTTAGGGCAGTGCAGTGGTGTTCGGGCATTGTAGGGGGTCGTGCTGGGGCTGGTGTTTCAGGGTTTAGGGCAGTGCAGTGGTGCTCGGGCAGTGTAGGGGGTCGTGCTGGGGTGGTGTTTCTGGGTTTAGGGTAGTGCAGTGGTGTTCGGGCAGTGTAGGGGGTCATGCTGGGGCTGGTGTTTCAGGGTTTAGGGCAGTGCAGTGGTGCTCGGGCAGTGTAGGGGGTCGTGCTGGGGGTGGTGTTTCAGGGTTTAGGGCAGTGGTGTTCGGGCAGTGTAGGGGGTCTTGCTGGGGGTGATGTTTCAGGGTTTAGGGCAGTGCAGTGGTGTTCGGGCAGTGTAGGGGGTCGTGCTGGGGGTGGTGTTTCAGGGTTTAGGGCACTGCAGTGGTGTTCGAACAGTGTAGGGGGTCGTGCAGGGGCTGGTGTTTCAAGGTTTAGGGCAGTGCAGTGGTGTTCGGGCAGTGTAGGGGGTTGTGCTGGGGGTAGTGTTTTAGGGTTTAGGGTAGTGCATTGGTGCTTGTGTAGTGTAGGGGGTCGTGCTGGGGGTAGTGTTTTAGGGTTTAGGGTAGTGCAGTGGTGTTTGTGCAGTGTAGGGGGTCATGTTTTAGGTTAGTGCAGTGGTGTTTGGGTAGTGTAGGGGGTTGTGCTGGGGGTATTGTTTTAGGATTTAGGTTAGTGCAGTGGTGTTTGGTTAGTGTAGGGGATCGTGCTGGGGGTAGTGTTTTAGGGTTTAGGGTAGTGCAGTGGTGTTTGTGTAGTGTAGGGGGTCGTGCTGGGGGTAGTGTTTTAGGGTTTAGGGTAGTGCAGTGGTGCTTGTGTAGTGTAGGGGGTCGTGCTGGGGGTAGTGTTTTAGGGTTTAGGGTAGTGCAGTGGTGTTTGTGTAGTGTAGTGGGTCATGTTTTAGGGTAGTGCAGTGATGTTTGGGTAATGCTGGGGGTAGTGTTTTAGGATTTAGGTTAGTGCAGTGGTGTTTGGGTAGTGTAGGGGGTCGTGCTGGGGGTAGTGTTTTAGGGTTTAGGGTAGTGCAGTGGTGTTTGTGTAGTGTAGGGGGTCATGCTGGGGGTAGTGTTTTAGTGTTTAGGATAGTGCAGTGGTGCTTGTGTAGTGTAGGGGGTCGTGCTGGGGGTAGTGTTTTAGCGTTTAGGGTAGTGCAGTGGTGTTTTTGTAGTGTAGGGGGTCATGTTTTAAGATGCAACACTCCAATACCTGACCAGTCTGCACTACATAAAACTGCAAAAAAACTAAAAATAAAAAGTGTTTTGCACACTTTTGTCATTGGGCTACATGTGGGCTACATCTGGGTAATATTTGTGCTACATTTGGGCTCTTTTTTCTCTGGTGGCCAT
The DNA here is from genome assembly GCA_963921515.1 of Calotriton arnoldi. Taxonomy (NCBI): domain Eukaryota; kingdom Metazoa; phylum Chordata; class Amphibia; order Caudata; family Salamandridae; genus Calotriton; species Calotriton arnoldi. The sequence continues at coordinate 12,289 of CAWUFW010001732.1, forward strand.
CTTGGAAGACCTTTGTTATGAAGTTTCCTAATTTCCTCATTTACTGCAGTCTCCTCAGTAGGAAATGCTTTCAGTTTTTTACTTTGATTCCATCAAGAAGGCATTCAGATGTGTCTCACATTTGCCATAAATTCAGAATGTTAGCACTCTAGTTGCTCATTAGATCACTGTAGTAAAGCTACTGCTCACTAGGGAGTTAACTGGAAGTCTGC
>CAWUFW010001732.1:17500-27500 GCA_963921515.1 Calotriton arnoldi
TTAAAATATTCCTCTAAAATCAGCCGAAATACGAATTCCGATTTACTCACCTGTTATCAGGAGAGACCTCAGTGCTGCATCTTTCAGCCCAGTACTGGTCCTGAAAAGTAATTTTAACCGTACTTACCGGTAACTTGAATTTCCTTCATAGGCTAACATTGACTGGTTTCACTTGGAAATTCTTCTAAGTGTGGAGTTTTGGAACTTTAAAATATTCCTCTAAAATCAGCCGAAATACGAATTCCGATTTACTCACCTGTTATCAGGAGAGACCTCAGTGCTGCATCTTTCAGCCCAGTACTAATCCTCAAAAGTAATTTTAGCCGTACTTACCAGTAACTTGAATTTCCTTGCATAGGATATCATTGCCTGCTTTTTGCTGAAAAAGTTTCTAAGTGTTGATTTTTGGAACTTTAAAATATTCCTCTAAAATCAGCCGAAATCCGAATTCTGATTTACTCACCTGTTATCAGGAGAGACCTCAGTGCTGCATCTTTCAGCCAAGTACTGATCCTCAAAATTAATTTTAACCGTACTTACCGGTAACTTGAATTTCCTTCATAGGCTAACATTGACTGGTTTCACTTGGAAATTCTTCTAAGTGTGGAGTTTTGGAACTTTAAAATATTCCTCTAAAATCAGCCGAAATACGAATTCCGATTTACTCACCTGTTATCAGGAGAGACCTCAGTGCTGCATCTTTCAGCCCAGTACTGGTCCTGAAAAGTAATTTTAACCGTACTTACCGGTAACTTGAATTTCCTTCATAGGCTAACAGTGACTGGTTTCACTTGGAAATTCTTCTAAGTGTGGAGTTTTGGAACTTTAAAATATTCCTCTAAAATCAGCCGAAATACGAATTCCGATTTACTCACCTGTTATCAGGAGAGACCTCAGTGCTGCATCTTTCAGCCCAGTACTAATCCTCAAAAGTAATTTTAGCCGTACTTACCAGTAACTTGAATTTCCTTGCATAGGATATCATTGCCTGCTTTTTGCTGAAAAAGTTTCTAAGTGTTGATTTTTGGAACTTTAAAATATTCCTCTAAAATCAGCCGAAATCCGAATTCTGATTTACTCACCTGTTATCAGGAGAGACCTCAGTGATGCATCTTTCAGCCAAGTACTGATCCTCAAAATTAATTTTAACCGTACTTACCGGTAACTTGAATTTCCTTCATAGGCTAACATTGACTGGTTTCACTTGGAAATTCTTCTAAGTGTGGAGTTTTGGAACTTTATAATATTCCTCTAAAATCAACCAAAGTACGAATTCCAATTTACTCACCTGTTATCAGGAGAGAACCCAGTGCTGCATCTTTTAGCCCAGCACTGACCCTGAAAAGTAATTTTAACCGTACTTACCAGTAACTTATATTTTCTAACATAGGAATCCATTGTCTGGTTTTCAGCAGAAAACTTTCAAAGTGTCGATTTTCACAAACTACAAATATTCCTTAAAAATCGCCTGTATGACTTAAACGCATTCATTCAACTGTTTACAGGAGATGCACCAGTGCTGGATCCAGGATCCAACACTGAGTAAGATAAAGTAACGATAACAGTTTTTACCTGCTAAGTGAATTTCCTTCCATAGGATAACATTGGTGATTCTATGAGAAAAAGTTTCTAAGTGTCAACTTTTAAAATACAATAATATTCCTTAAAAATCACGACTGTAACCAAAACGCTTTTACTGAACTGTTTACAGGAGATGTACCAGGACTGAATCTAGGATCCAGTCCTGTGGTTACAAAAGTAATCCATAAAGTAACTAATTGCATTTAACTAGAAATTCACATTGAGCTGAATGTTGCATTGTGTTTGAAAATGTGTTGCCCATTGCAACAACTGTAACTACTGTACTTAAAAGTCTATTGCCTATCTGCAAAGTATTTAAACTAAAGTAATTCATTCTGAGAAAGTATTTTTGTAATGTAATGTATAATGTAATTACAATGTAATTTAAAAATAAAATATGTAAAAAAAAATTGTTTCTAAAAATGTAGTAAATCAGTATGAAAAAAATTAATATAACAATTAATACATTTAAAAATTGTCATTTACAAAACCTTTGAAATTCACTGAAAAACCGTAGGTTTCAGGCACGTTATAGTTAGAAATTAGCATTTAAAAACCTTTGAAATTCACTGAAAAAACCATAGGTTTCAGGCACGTTATAGTTAGAAATTAGCATTTAAAAACCTTTGAAATTCACTGAAAAACCATAGGTTTCAGACACGTTATAGTTACAAATTAGCATTTAAAAAACCTTTGAAATTCACTGAAAAACCATAGGTTTCAAACACGTTATAGTTACAAATTAGCATTTAAAAAACCTTTGAAATTCACTGAAAAAACCATAGGTTTTAGGGACAGTTTTAGTTACTTGGACATTTCACTCGTACAAAACCCGTGAAATTCCCCGTTATAGTTAGTTCAGCTAACTATAACTCGCGCCCCGCAATGCACTGCTGATGACGTCACATATTACATCACTCATGACATGGTCAGTGACATCACTGATGACATCACTGATGACATCACTGATGACATCTCAAATGACATCACTGATGACATCATCCACGTGATAATCTGATGCACCTCCTCACACCCTAATATAACCTTTGATTCACCCACTCTAAATTACAGACTGCCATTCGCAAAACCATAGACACTCCAACACCAATAACTACATACCCACTCACTGATTCTTAGGTCTACACACACACATCCACTCACTCACCCGTACAGTCACTCATACTTACGGTCACTCAGTACTGGACTATCATATGCACTCTTACTCCTATATAGACACTCAAACAACGCCACTCATCCATAGAGATACTCACACACCTAGTCAGTCATGCAAATAATTAAACACACTGCCATTTACTCACCTATACAGTTATACACACACCAGCTCAATTACTCATACAAATAGTAGCACATTGTTACGCTCTTATACAATCACAGATACAAGCACACACTCATCCATACAGCCACTATCACAATCACTCACTCTTGCTTATAGCTATTTATATACTCCAACACACATATATACTGCCTTTCACATATGTAGTTACTCACACATGTACCACTGGGACATACATTCACTCACTAACACACTCTTACACACACTTACCCACCCATACAGTCTATCACAGATGCACTCTTGAAACCATCCACCCAGTGAATCACCCACTCACACATCTATGCACAGAGTTGCACACACCCCTCCCACACAAACACTCAGGCACCCATACAGATACTCAGACAAGCATTCAATAACTCATATAGACACTCATTTAGCTATTCACAAACACATGCAGCCACTTACACAGCAACAGACAGACGGATACAGACATTCACCCAGTTTAGTCACTAACCCATGCATTCAGTAAGATACGTTAAATCACTCACTTATAGAGTCAGTCACGCACCTACTAAATCATCCATACAGACACTTACACACCCACTCATTCTTCAATACGTCTTTTCCTATATATATTAAAAATATTTAAACTTTACAGAAACACACAGTCACTGGATGATGTCATCAGTGATGTCATTTGAGATGTCATCAGTGATGTCATCAGTGATGTCACTGACCATGTCATGAGTGATGTAATATGTGACGTCATCAGCAGTGCATTGCGGGGCGCGAGTTATAGTTAGCTGAACTAACTATAACGGGGGAATTTCACGGGTTTTGTACGAGTGCAATGTCCAAGTAACTAAAACTGTCCCTAAAACCTATGGTTTTTTCAGTGAATTTCAAAGGTTTTTAAATGCTAATTTGTAACTATAACGTGTCTGAAACCTATGGTTTTTTCAGTGAATATATATATACACACATATATATACACATATATATATACACATATATATATATACACATATATATATACACACATATATATATATACACATATATACATATATATACATATATATATACATATATATACACACATATATATATACATATATATATACATATATATATATACATACATATACATACATATATATATACATATATATATATATACATATATATATTCACTGAAAAACCATAGGTTTCAGACACGTTATAGTTACAAATTAGCATTTAAAAACCTTTGAAATTCACTGAAAAAACCATAGGTTTTAGGGACAGTTATAGTTACTTGGACATTGCACTCGTACAAAACCCGTGAAATTCCCCCGTTATAGTTAGTTCAGCTAACTATAACTCGCGCCCCGCAATGCACTGCTGATGACGTCACATATTACATCACTCATGACATGGTCAGTGACATCACTGATGACATCACTGATGACATCTCAAATGACATCACTGATGACATCATCCAGTGACTGTGTGTTTCTGTAAAGTTTAAATATTTTTAAAATATATAGGAAAAGACGTATTGAAGAATGAGTGGGTGTCTAAGTGTCTGTATGGATGATTTAGTAGGTGCGTGACTGACTCTATAAGTGAGTGATTTAACGTATCTTACTGAATGCATGGGTTAGTGACTAAACAGGGTGTATGTCTGTATCCGTCTGTCTGTTGCTGTGTAAGTGGCTGCATGTGTTTGTGAATAGCTAAATGATTTTCTATATGAGTTATTGAATGCTTGTCTGAGTATCTGTATGGGTGCCTGAGTGTTTGTGTGGGAGGGGTGTGTGCAACTCTGTGCATAGATGTGTGAGTGGGTGATTCACTGGGTGGATGGTTTCAAGAGTGCATCTGTGATAGACTGTATGGGTGGGTAAGTGTGTGTAAGAGTGTGTTAGTGAGTGAATGTATGTCCCAGTGGTACATGTGTGAGTAACTACATATGTGAAAGGCAGTATATATGTGTGTTGGAGTATATAAATAGCTATAAGCAAGAGTGTGTGATTGTGAGAGTGACTGTATGGATGAGTGTGTGCTTGTATCAGTGATTGTATAAGAGCGTAACAATGTGCTACTATTTGTATGAGTAAGTGAGCTGGTGTGTGTATAACTGTATAGGTGAGTAAATGGCAGTGTGTTTAATTATTTGCATGACTGACTAGGTGTGTGAGTATCTCTATGGATGAGTGGCGTTGTTTGAGTGTCTATATAGGAGTAAGAGTGCATATGATAGTCCTAGTACTGAGTGACCGTAAGTATGAGTGACTGTACGGGTGAGTGAGTGGATGTGTGTGTGTAGACCTAAGAATCAGTGAGTGGGTATGTAGTTATTGGTGTTGGAGTGTCTATGGTTTTGCGAATGGCAGTCTGTAATTTAGAGTGGGTGTATCAAAGATTATATTAGGGTGTGAGGAGGTGCATCAGATTATCACGTGGATGATGTCATCAGTGATGTCATTTGAGATGTCATCAGTGATGTCATCAGTGATGTCACTGACCATGTCATGAGTGATGTAATATGTGACGTCATCAGCAGTGCATTGTGAGGCGCGAGTTATAGTTAGCTGAACTAACTATAACGGGGGAATTTCACGGGTTTTGTACGAGTGCAATGTCCAAGTAACTATAACTGTCCCTAAAACCTATGGTTTTTTCAGTGAATTTCAAAGGTTTTTTAAATGCTAATTTGTAACTATAACGTGTCTGAAACCTATGGTTTTTTCAGTGAATTTCAAAGGTTTTTAAATGCTAATTTGTAACTATAACGTGCCTGAAACCTACGGTTTTTCAGTGAATTTCAAAGGTTTTGTAAATGACAATTTTTAAATGTATTAATTGTTATATTAATTTTTTTCATACTGATTTACTACATTTTTAGAAACAATTTTTTTTACATATTTTATTTGTCAAATTACATTGTAATTACATTATACATTACATTACAAAAATACTTTCTCAGAATGAATTACTTTAGTTTAAATACTTTGCAGATAGGCAATAGACTTTTAAGTACAGTAGTTACAGTTGTTGCAATGGGCAACACATTTTCAAACACAATGCAACATTCAGCTCAATGTGAATTTCTAGTTAAATGCAATTAGTTACTTTATGGATTACTTTTGTAACCACAGGACTGGATCCTAGATTCAGTCCTGGTACATCTCCTGTAAACAGTTGAGTAAAAGCGTTTTGGTTACAGTCGTGATTTTTAAGGAATATTATTGTATTTTAAAAGTTGACACTTTGAAACTTTTTCTCATAGAATCACCAATGTTATCCTATGGAAGGAAATTCACTTAGCAGGTAAAAACTGTTATCGTTACTTTTTCTTACTCAGTGTTGGATCCTGGATCCAGCACTGGTGCATCTCCTGTAAACAGTTGAAAGAATGCGTTTAAGTCATACAGGCGATTTTTAAGGAATATTTGTAGTTTGTGAAAATCAACACTTTGAAACTTTTTGCTGAAAACCAGTCAATGTTAGCCTATGAAGGAAATTCAAGTTACCGGTAAGTACGGTTAAAATTACTTTTGAGGATCAGTACTGGGCTGAAACATGCAGCACTGAGGTCTCTCCTGATAACAGGTGAGTAAATCGGAATTCGTATTTCGGCTGATTTTAGAGGAATATTTTAAAGTTCCAAAACTCCACACTTAGAAGAATTTCCAAGTGAAACCAGTCAATGTTAGCCTATGGAAGGAAATTCAAGTTACTGGGAAGTACGGTTAAAATTACTTTTCAGGACCAGTACTGGGCTGAAAGATGCAGCACTGAGGTCTCTCCTGATAACAGGTGAGTAAATCAGAATTCGGATTTCGGCTGATTTTAGAGGAATATTTGTATGTTTCAAAATCAACACTTAGAAGAATTTCCAAGTGAAACCAGTCAATGTTAGCCTAGGAAGGAAATTCAAGTTACCGGTAAGTACGGTTAAAATTACTTTTCAGGATCAGTACTGGGCTGAAAGATGCAGCACTGAGGTCTCTCCTGATAACAGGTGAGTAAATCGGAATTCGTATTTCGGCTGATTTTAGAGGAATATTTTAAAGTTCCAAAACTCCACACTTAGAAGAATTTCCAAGTGAAACCAGTCAATGTTAGCCTATGAAGGAAATTCAAGTTACCGGTAAGTACGGTTAAAATTACTTTTCAGGACCAGTACTGGGCTGAAAGATACAGCACTGAGGTCTCTCCTTATAACAGGTGAGTAAATCGGAATTCCTATTTCGGCTGATTTTAGAGGAATATTTGCACAATGGTGAAGGGAGGGGGCGGGGCCTGAGGTGACATCTTTGCAAACGCGCCCGTGGCGCGTTTTAAGTTGGGGGATTAAGTTCCCTTGAATCCTGAGGGTCCCTAGGGGCCAACTATACCACCAGGAACCTCCAATATGCGCCAGGGGCTGCGTTGCAGAGACGTGTAGAGAGGCCACACCCCTTTTACACCTCTCTGCAACGCAGCTCTGTGGCGCTTTCTGGATGTACCTGTTGGGCTAGTTGGCCCCCAGGGACCTCAGGATTGAAGGGGATTTAATTCCCCATCTTAAAACGCGCCACGGGGCCTGTTTGCACACATGTCACCTCAAGCCCCGCCCCTCCCTTCACCACTGTGCAAACGCGCCCCGTGGCGCGTTTTAAGTTGGGGGATTAAGTCCCCTTGAATCCTGAGGGTCCCCGGAGTCCAACTAGCCCACCATATACCTCCAAAGCGCCATAGAGCTGCGTTGCAGAGAGGTGTAAAAGGGGCGTGGCCTCTGTACACCTCTCTGCAAGGCAGCCCCTGGCGCATACTGGAGGTTCCTGGTGGGCTAGTTGGCCCCCAGGGACCCCCAGTATTCAAGGGGAATTGTTCCCTCTGCAAACGCGCCAGGGGCGCGTTTGCAGAGTGGTGAAGGAAGGGGCGGGCCTGCGGGCCCGATCGTTTTTTTTTTTTTAAATGTTTTTTTGGGGAGGGGGCCGCGTGGCCCTCCCGGGCCACTACTTGCCCGGGGACCCCATCCCCCGGGCTGGCCCTCTCGTTGGGGACTGTGGGGGTCCCCAATCCCCCACAGTCCCACCGGCTCCCCACGTCCCTTGGGAGCCGGCATTGCTGTTCCACATGGGGAGCAGCTAACATGCTGCTCCCCATCAGTGGCGGCTGGTGACATTTGTAAGTGGTGGGGCGGAAAATGAATTTCATAGAGCACCGCAGCGAGCGCGCGAGCCCGAACAACCATCACAGCGCCGGCCATTAATATACTCTTTTCCAGGAAAAGAGTATATTAATGGCCGGCGCTTGATTGTGCACTTTAGAGAGCGCCGAGCAACGTTAACAAAATGCTCATGTTAGCGTTGCTCGGCGCTCTAAAGTGCACAATCAAAGCGCCGGCCACTCTTTTCAACAAGCCTTGTTGTTGGCATAACATTGCTCTGCTCTCTAATGTGCACTATGAAAGCGCCGGCCATTAATATACTCTTTTCCAGTGGCTCATGTAAAGTGCTCCAATAACTTTGGGTCGAGTTTGTGTTATATAAAACTGCAAAAAAATAAATACATTGAGGATAGAGTGGAGTTAGAGCTTGTCCCTGCCTCCAAATACCCTCTCTCTCTGCAGGGTCTGCTAAGTGCAGAGGCTGTGGAGGGTATGTCCTCATTGCCCACTCTTGACCTCTATCTGAAACAAACGACTTATTTTTCTTCAGGACAGCTGCCTTTCTTAGCTTGAGGTTCCTTGGCCAGCAGGATGTCTGCTTTTTACTCTACTCCCACAACAATGGCTTCCATGGAGATGGGATATGGGAAGCAAGTACCCAGAGACTGGCGAGTTGGGCCTCCTACGTGTACCATGCTGCATACCATCTCGGCATAAGTCTCAGAGTTGCTATTAGGCAATTAAACCCTCGCCCAGATGGCCCCCTTTTTGTTTAACTGGAGAGGTTGGAAATCGTCCCCACACCACGACGTGATTTTAAATTTCATAATGGACAAACACACAGTTAGGCAGGGTAGAGTACAGTTTTTAATACCTACTACTGTTCTATGCGGCGAGCAGCAAGGGTAAGGTTATGAGGGTATGCGCCCACAGTTGTGAAACCGAGTTGTTAGGAATACCCCAGTGGTCTCATCATTTCTACCTCCTTAATTAGTGTAGTTAATTATGTAAAACATGGGGCGAGGCAACACTGGGGTAGGGTTGAAACTCAGTCCTCCGTGATTCTTTCAACTTGAAAGAATCACGGAGGACTGAGTAAGCAACAGGAGCGTGGTGTGGAAGCAACAAGGGGCACAGGTGGGGGGGAGCAACACAAGGGAGTGTGAGCCCTGTTAATCTCCGGTGTCCACGGAAGAGCCCACCGGGCGCACGGGAGGAGAAAAGAGTATATGATGCCCGGCGCTTTGATTGTGCACTTTAGAGGGCGCCGAGCAACGTTAACAAAATGCTCATGTTAATGTTGCTCGGCGCCCTCTAAAGTGCACAATCAAAGCGCCGGCCACTCTTTTCATTTTCAACAAGCCTGGTTGTTGGCATAACGTTGCTCGGCTCTCTAATGTGCACTATGAAGCGCCGGCCATTAATATACTCTTTCCAGGAAAAGAGTATATTAATGGCCGGCGCTTGATTGTGCACTTTAGAGAGCGCCGAGCAACGTTAGAAAATGCTCAGTTTAGCGTTGCTCGGCGCCCTCTAAAGTGCACAATCACAGCGCCGGCCATTAATATACTCTTTTCCAGGAAAAGAGTATATTAATGGCCGGCGCTTTGATTGTGCACTTTAGAGAGCGCCGAGCAACGCTAAGAAAATGCTCAGTTTAACGTTGCTGGCGCCTCTAAAGTGCACAATCATAGCGCCGGCCATTAATATACTCTTTTCCAGGAAAAGAGTATATTAATGGCCGGCGCTGTGATTGTGCACTTTAGAGGGCGCCGAGCAACGGGGGCAGGGGCATCAGCCAGCACTGGGGAACTCCTGCTAGAGTCAGCTTGAAGTTTGAGTCCACGGTCGGCCTCTGTACCTCAAAGGCTCTTTATAGGCACCCCAGAACGAACCGCTCTTCACAGTCACCCTGAAAGTAACATATTTACAGGCACCACGAAACGAACCGCTGTCCACAAGCACCCCGAAACAAATCAACG